>JARKIB010000022.1:600000-892742 GCA_029378385.1 Mycena metata
CGCGGACCTGGGTACGATATTAATTCAAAGTGGCATGAAGACAAGAAAGGGAGACATCCATAACGTCAAGTACAGTTCATCCGCTGTAGCACTCGGGTTGTGCGCGGGACTGGAAATCGACAATATACCGAACATTTACTTTTTTATGAACACGTAAAACAGCCTTTGCGCGGTCAACGCTAATGATAGCTGGTGCGGTTCGGTTCGTGACAAAGAATCGCCCGGCGACCCATTCTTCCGTTTTCCTTTCCGACGTCGCTTCTCGAATTCAGCAAAACTTGAAGAACCACCGCGAACGAAATGGAAACCTGCCTTGAAACCCTGACGAATCTTCCAAATCTGGAAATCCCCTTGTAGCGGGCAAACCTTGTCAATTATCGGCACTAAAGGTCCGTGGAAGCTAGTGCCGAGTCATGGCGGGATACAAGTCTCACGCGCACGCTTGGACGGACGTGGGTGAACCACCAGTCAGGGTCGTCGGTGCGGGAAGAGGAGAGACGCGATTGGCAGAACGTGACTGTGGGAGATGAGAACAAAGATACACAAACACACTTGTTCTCGACCGTCCAAGTACGACGGATTCATTCGAAGAACTCGCGCATTCCAAGACTAGTAGCCCAACTATATACTTCCGGGTTAGAGGTTGGAAGAAACCCTCACCAAATGACAGCTGAGAGCTCACTGGGGTCCCGATAAAAGATTTCCGAGTCGCGGCGGCCGCAGTCGCCCTCACTGTAGTACTTACTTATCTCGCCTTTTGACCGGCGAATAAACCCCCGTTCGGACCTGGAGTTTTTGGGCCCTCAAGCTCAATTACTACACTGCTGCGAGGCGTTGCGCTATCTCACTCGCCTCAGGTTTTTTCTACAATTTGACTCTCACGACAATACTTTCTTCACGTTTCAACGAGATATTCGCGGCTAGCTGCGTCACCCTAGAGTACTCTCGCAATCGTTTGGTGGCTCTACCGAAACTTTAATACCACAGCACACCACAATCACTTTGCCTGAAATTATGAACCGAAGTAAGTATCGCTCTTCCGCCTCTACCAGACTCACCCCTTCCCTAGCTTTTCCGGCGGTTCGGTCAGCCATCCCTGGTTTACCCATGTGCGTCCCTTCCGAGACCCCCTCATGTAACTATTTCTCTCGTCTTTTCTCGGTTCGTTGACATTTCCTTTCCTTTCCACCCAGTCATCAGATCTCCTGAAGGACCCAGGCCAGTTTACGCTGATCTAGAACTGACGACTTCGGATGTATATTTCCTCGTTTGTGGATCGTCATCAAGTTTTGCAAAATCCGTTTCAGCGCAGGGAAGAAAACCAGAGAAAGCCAATAAATGCGGCCGACGTGGGCCTGAGCGAATAGGGTTGTAGGGATGCTTCCGGGATCTCGACCGTGTTGAACTTGAGTCAAGGTACAACGAGAACCTCTTTGAATCAATGGTTTGGACAGTGACGCTCATTCTTTTTTTTTTTTTTCGTGCGGATATCACCCTTCCCCGATGGCATCACTCACAGTCGAGTCATTACTAATGCCAACCTGACTCAGTCAGCTGAACTATAAAAACGCGGTGGCTTCCCAGTTCCCTCCCACTCATCAACGAAAATGCCCATCAGGTTTTCTGCCCGCAATGCGCTTATTGTCATTGATGTTCAAAACGGTTAGCCTACCCTTGCAATCCTTAACAGTGAACTATACTCACCACGAACAAAGGATTTAAACTCGAGCCATATCGCGATTTGAAGGTCTTCCCAGACTTGAACACTGTTATCGGCAACATTCGAGCCACCATTGAGGCATTCCGCACGGCGTCGATCCCGGTCATTCATGTCCACCATGCCTCGCTGGAGGAGAGCTCACTCAACCCCGTCCTTTCTCCCGAGGGCTACGCGGTCCTCCCCGACGCCGCGCCAATCGGCGACGAGGTTGTCTTCGTCAAACATGTCAACTCGGGATTTATTGGGACGGGGCTTGAGGCGCACCTGCGGGCGGAACAAATCGAAACTCTAGTGATTATTGGGTTGACGACTTCGCATTGCGTGAGCACTACGACTCGGATGGCGGGGAACCTCGGGTGGCCGGTCTATGTTGCGCGGGACGGTACAGCCATGTTCGAGCGTCCGGCAGCACCGGGGACTCAGAAACATTTTGATGCCGAGACGATGCATGAGGTGGCGCTGGCGGAACTCCACGATGAATTTGCGACGGTGGTGACCACAGCGGAAATTGTGGCTGGCGTCAAAGATTTTGCCAAAGTCTGATAACATATACAGTATGTGCAGCGTTGGCTTTTCTGCTAATCAACTGCATCGGCCAGCCATTGAACCTTGTAGACGCGAAGCTCCGGCGTCCGTATTTATCACAAAAGCTCTGAGCAAGAATTCCCTCTTTAACATCCACATCTTTCCCGTGTCCCCAATGTCAGCCTTGATCAACTACAGCATTTCGAACGTTGGTTCAATTGAAAGCGTAACTGAGCCTGGCGTCTCGGGTTAGGGTTAGGAAAGTGAACCGACAAAAAATACGGCCCACACAACCTCTCGAATGGTTGATGTGGGACAGGGAAATATTATGGAGGTGCATGCCTATGCGGAGCTACCGCATGCGACATACAAGCCCAGGCCACCCCTCACGAAACCTAGGAAAGCGGTCTGGGAGACGCCGTGCAATGTGGAGGTGGCCCAAGCCCGGGGAGCTCTCTATCGCGGCAGGAGGGAGAGATCGGCCGGCTCAGATTTATGAAGTGGAAATATGTTGTAGATCATGTTTTATACGAAGAGGAGCCGCACGGACCAAGGTTGTATGTTCAACCGTGCACGGACCATGAGCTGTTTGTGAATTGATGGACTCTCGGAAATTTGTAATTCGGTTTCCCGCATACTGACAAAAAGCTTGTAAAATTTCCGGCGATTTGGGGCAAAAGAGAGAGTCTTCAAAATAAAATGGAACCCGCTCATCTGATCTAGTCGGAGATCACCGGATAGCGCCAATCCAAACACAACCACACGCGTCTTGCCACCTGCTACACCCTTGTTTTGCCCTCCTCCCCTCAGGCTACAGAAGTCTCACCTCGAGGCGCCATTTCTGTATACTGGCTGCCGCCTACCCTTGCGCAAACTCGTCGATGCAGCAGCGCGACGATGCTCGGCCGATGAGATCATGGCCTTCTATGGACGAAAAAATACACAGGGATTGCATGAATATACATGGTTTATGACGTCTCAAGCCTCCCCAAACGACTCTACGTGCAGACTGACCGACGCGCCTCCTCTAAGAATATCTACCCCGCTGCTGGCCGCACGCACGGCCTTGCGTACATGGGCCGCCAGTCCCGGGGTCCCGCATACTACATTCCACTAAATCAGGATCAAGATCTCGCTCGATCAAGAAATGACGCACCGTTGACTGAAACCGCACCCGTAGCTGCCTGCACCTCGGCGCGCACTATCTCATCGACGTCGGGGCGCCCCGCGAGGACACGGGCACAGGAAAGAGCCTCAAGCTTGTTGCTGTACCCGCCCTCTTTTCCGGCATCGCTCGCGGTCTCTGAACTCGCCGCGTCACCGTCAGTATCTTCGACCGACGTGGTGACGTGAATACGAATATCTATGTCGATTCCAAGGGACGCAAGCGGATCGGTGCCGACTGAGTTGGAAAGCGCGTCCGAAATGACTCGAATTTGCTCTGGTATGAGGTTAGTGATGAGACAGTCGTCGCCTTGCACACGCACCGGGATCGCGGATGGCCCACACGAACACGATTTTGTTGCAAGCTGGGTTGGTCTTGGACTTTGATTCGCTGAAACAAAGTTTATTAACAATGGACCGCAGACGCACTGGAAACACCCACCGGATGAGATCACAAAGCAAGGGCAGCGTAAAGGAAACTCCAGATCCACCTGCACTAGATTAGACCTCATTATCCAGAAGGTAATCGCAAATCCGCACCAGCAAAAAGCAGCACCGTTGCAAAGCCAGTGATCGACGGTGGCGTACAGTATGGTCCGTCGATGAAAGCCTTGAAAGAATCGGTTTTATTTGCGGCCGCATCCAGAAGGCGCTTCGTGAAGCCACCTCGAACGCGGATGAGGACGATTAGCTCCTTATTTTTTGAATAGGGAAGAACTGCGACCGTCGGCGCGCTCTCGGTTGGAGATTCATTCTTTTCATCGCGCGAGGCGCCGTCTAAGATGCCTTCCGCCGCGCCTGGCCGACCAGAGTCGATATTGGCGATGGTAAATGGGTGCGCCTCCCATGGCGTCCGGCTGACGCTGGGGATCGCAAGGAAGGCGACCTGCCCTGGCGCCCAGGACACGCGCGAAGGGACACGCACGACCACCCGCAGGAAACGAGCAGAAACGACGTCTACGTTTGCCTGGAGGGATGCCGTCGTGTCCTTCCTTCCGAATAGGTGGAGGTATCCGCCGTTAACGATGAAGACGCGGAGGTAGCGCAAAAGGCGGTCGAAACCCCAGATGACGAAGGACGGCCAGACGTAGTGCGTTACGCTGAAAATGTGTTGTTGTGAGTGATTTCTCAAGCGAAGAAGATTGGCTCACGTATCCCTTTTGGCGTGCATGTATGCGCCGATGAGGAGAATTCTTGGAGATGTGTTGAGTCGTTGAATTGCAAGGTAAACATTGCCTTACAGTCCGACGAAGAAGTGCGCGACGAGAAACGCCTCGTAGCTGCGCTTCCGCAAGGGCTTCACAGACAGGAAAGACAGCAATGTCAGACCTGTGGCTGCGGCAACGCCCCAGCGAAACCACGCGTCGTTCAAGTCGCCGGTGGCCTCGGCCTTTCCTCTGGTATGAATAGATCAGCGATGAATCGCCCGAGCTGAATCGTACTTACACTTGAGTTAGCTGGACGTGAGGAACGTGAGAGCAAGAAGGGACAGAATCAATGAACCACTGACGCGACCGTAGGCGTGCACCCATATCAATACGCAAAGGACGCGCGCCACGACGCGGTGAAGGATACTCAGCTGGGCGAAGTTAGGATTGTATTACAGAGCAGCAACGCCGTACCTTGTCATAACTGATCCCCGTGAGGACTGCGGTCGAGGTGAGTCTCGGAATGAATTCATAAACATGTGTTGCTCACGCGAGATGATATTATTCTTCATTCCTAGAGCAATCAGCAATGGGAATTGTGTTGCGACAATTAAGCCAGAGCGGTCGGCGAAATATCTTGGTGAGAAGCGGTGTCCCTCGAGGTCGGTCGCTAATAGCATCCCTCGTCAGCGAGGAACAGGTGAACGAGGGGCATTGCTCACTGTTGATCAGCGCCCAAGTGAAAATGACGGCGATGTACCCGCATCCGAGAAAGAACTCTGCGAGGTTCAGGGTGTATCCCGCGAACGACGCTGTGGTGCGGAATGCCATGGTGCGGAAGACGTGAGCGACGGCCAGTGGGAGCCGAGTAAGCCTGGAGGGACCGCGGGTGCCAGCGGAGACCGATTTGCGGGCCAAGAGACGTGCGGTGAAGTGGCATATCGAGACCAAGGCGAGGAGGCTCAAGAGCAGGTACCAAATCTGCAGAGGGTACTCTGCAATGCGTCGCTGACTCGGTGCTTTGTCCGGGTTGACTGCTTTTGCGTGCGCCCCGACGGCAAAGAAAATTTTGGTGAGGTTTGCGGAGGGCTCCATGTGCGGGGGACGGGGCTGCAGCCCAGGAAATCCGGCGTATATATACGCCAAGTCAAAATTGAACCACGATGCGTGCCCATTTGCGCATTTTGCACGGAGTCCGCCGGAAAATTGACAGGCGTGGTGTCATTTCTTCCTATTCGGCGGACCAAATCCCTGCATTTTACCCCCGACAGAGCTCTAGACTCGCAATTTCCTCTCGCATGAGGGTTTCAGGGTCCAGCCGAGTTGATGAAACGTTATCAGATTGCGATTTAGCGATTATCTCGGGCACCACGCGCCGCAAGACCGAGAAGTGCCCGGAAGGAGAAATTCCGCCAACTGCACTCCAACAGGACCAATGAAAATACGGGTGAAGGCCTGATTTTGTTTTGGCCTAAATGTCAGGACCGTTTTGCTGAAGAAATGTCAGGATTGACACAGGCCTAGAGCCCAAATTTTCGCCAAAATGTCAGGAATTTTGCAATAGGCCTATTTTTTTCGCTCAAAATAGCGCCGCAGCCCCGGTTCATCGCAAATTTCTCCTCCTGCCGCAGTTTTACGCTGGTTTTCCGTCCAAATGGTCGTGTTTTCAAGCAAAATCGGCGCCGCTCGACCACTCATCTGAAATTTTTCTCTCGCCGACGCGGTCATGTCAGGATTCGCACCAGGCCATCGCGCCCAGGACCTTGATTTTGTCAGGATTCTCACCAGGCCTGGAGGCCAAAATCCCGGAAATTTGTCAGGATTTACATCAGGCATTTGGGCGTATTTTCATTGGTCCTACTCCAACTGCACGCGTCGCAAGCTGCCTCTAGACGACGCCATGGATATCAGATAACGAATCTGGCTTCTTCGGAACATTCTCCTGCGTGGTTGGAATCTTTCGGCCGACCTGAGGCACCGGCAAAACGTCTTAGGGGGATTTGCACTTCGTGGTGCGTTAAGCGTCCAAAGTCAATCCCTCCAAGGGAATGAGGAGATGATGGCGCTCTCAGATTAAATCTCGCCCGACTCCAATCGCATGATATTCAAGTCTACCGTAATCTTCCTAAAGATCTGCGTGCCGCATGGTGGGCCGGCATCCATGGAAGCTTCGAATTGTCACCTTCGATGTTTTCCCCTTTTGCATGAACGCGGTATTCGCTGGTATTCGTTGACGGAATATGAACCGCTGAAAGCAGATTGCAGAATGGGTACCACGTCGCAATTCTAGCCGAATGTCCTCTGAAAGTTCAATTTTCTGACCGCGCGCCGTTCAGAAAGTACCCTACTGTTGGTCTTTGATTATCTGAACCGGCACGACATCACCGGAATCAATCCGCATGCTCCGAGAAATAACGCAGTTTAAACTTAATCCCTTCGCACTACGGTGCACGCAGGGTGTCCTTTCCTCCTACTGGCATAATTTCTTTCCCCTGAGAAATGACAATGCGGCGGTAGTAGGTACGCTCAATAATGCAGTTTAGTTCACTTTTTAATATTGTTTTCCCCGCCAAAAAATATTATTTTATTATTAAAAAGTGAACTGAACGGGTTATTGAGCACCCCTAGTAATGGCATCAACTAATCAATAGAAAATTCCACGGTTGAATTTCACTCTATTTTGAACTCAAGATCGCTTTCAACCAAAGAACCTTGTTCCTGCATAATTCACGACAGTAAGGATCGAACAATGTACAGTAAGTGGGCGGTATTGGGGAGAATTTTAACCCCTTTCGACTTGGTGCATTTCACCAGGTTCCCATTCATAAGGGCTGATGCGTTTTTTCCGAGAAAAAATCGGAAAAAGATCGTACCAGACCAGCCTCAAAGCGAGGATAATTGGTTCGAACGGTTATGCCAGTGCCTCGAATTCAATCTGAACGACGACGTCGAGGTGAATTATTGCGTATCTTGCCGTCAATGGTCGTTGGCGGTTCAACTACCATACTAATTGTTGCATAGGCATGTCAATGTATCCCGGGACAGGATTACCTTGTATTGCACTGCTACGACTTAGCGGTCGATCTCACCCTCGCCGGCGTCATCCATATCGACAACACCATCGAGTACAAGCGCGGAACGAGGTTCAACGGCCCGGGGGACCATCCCGCGTTTTACGGGCATGTCGTTCGTGATGTCCCCATAGCGATGTGCCCGTTTTGTGTCTTTGATACCAGCTTACACATTGAGATGAGAATGCGGCAGTAAGTTTCTCTCGTTTTTCTATCGCGTCCTTTACTCAACGATTTTTAAACTCCTGATGCCCTGGGAGTTTCAGAAACACCTCCACGCTCACGACGACCTCATTGAAGACTGCGACGATAACTTGTGTCCGGTTCCGTCTTGTGGAACGAAAAACTTCACCCGGCATGCCCTGCTCACCCATCTTGTCGCCTTCCACCGCGTTCCGATCTTCGGAGCGACGAAATCACAGCATAATTCGCCGGCTCAAGCTCCCGAGGTTCTCGCCGACGCCCTCCAACTTCAGCCGCCCTCAACTTCACCCACGGCTCCGATGCTATAAACACGGAAAGCGACGGCGCCGCAGCAGGTCCCCGCCGCCAACGTCCCGACAAAGTCAAATGGCGGCAAGAAGAAGGCGCACGCGACTGCGGCGGTCAAAGGTTGCTGCTTGGGATGCGCCAAGCTTATCACGATATCGGTAAGCACCTGAACGACGCGCTCGCTCGTTACAACCGCAACGAGTGCGAGGTGACGGTGGACGGGGTTCGGGAGGGATGCTGAATTGGGATCTGAACGTGATTTCTTACTTATTTTCTTGCGCTGCAATCCGACTTTAGACTTAGTCTCTCGCAGCCAGACGCTTCAACCATGATGCTCGTACCTCGCTTGTTGAAGTCTGTTATTAACCGCGGGGGTCGGATCGCGTAGCCGCCTTATTATGTAATCTCGCGTAAGCAGAAAATCATCGGCGCGTGTATTCGCTCTTGCACGAAATCAAATAAGCTAATTCTCGAGCACTTCTGTCATCAATACTACCAGAGCTGTCTTCCCTATTTTTCTGGGGAATTTTAGACTGATATTAAATATCTGGGGAGTGCATCATTTGAGAATCGGCTTTACCCGGGCCTTTCGGCAAACCGAGTTTTAAGTTGTTTCGCGAGATTCCAGGCTGCCAGGATGGTTAGTAGAGCCTCAATGACCACATCCATGTACAAACCATGCAGAAAGTCGCGTTATTTTCACCCAATCCCTTGCGCGACGAAATTTGCTTACGTGAGATTACATAATAACGCGGCTACACGATCCGACCCCCGCGGTAACAACAAGACTACTTTAGACTTGCACTCTGTCAACTTTGGGATGAAGGCGAAGTTCGGCTCGGTCATCGTCCAACTTCGCGAGTGTTGGTCTTGAAGCTTGAAGTGGGGCTCGAGTGGGCAAAAAGCTAACCCTCGAAGTAGAAGTTCCGACACGGGGAATCGAACCCCGGGCACGCGCGTTCACCTATATCATGAGAGGCGCGTATGTTACCGTTACACCATATCGGATTGACAAATACGTGTTTGAAGATTACTTGATACGGCGAACGATATGTTGTTCGACAATTGCTGATCAAAACAGTCGCAAATGAATACATATTCAAATACCTAGGGCTCCAACCATTTATTTACCGTTTACAGATCTCGGTAAACTAAACAGAAACGGTACATAAACCGTTTAAAACCGTTTAAAACTGTTTTAAATGTAGGCTCGTGGGAATTTTTCTTTCTATCAGCCTGAGCTGTTCATGGAGTTGAACTGAGTCCCGGTATGCAGTCTCTGAGGTTGGTTCATTACCTGCCATAAACATTCCAAATCCTCAGTTGGAACCGGATCATATTCACAACTTGAACCAAAGAGTTGGATAATTCTATTTGGCAGCCCCCCTGTCCGAGGGATGGGGGCTGCCAAATAGAAAAGTTCTATTTAGCAGCCCCCACGTGAGCTAATCTAACCGAGATAAACACACGATAAACAGCCGCCTAAGGTGTTCTAAGGGTCAATGGGTGGTTTAGAAAATAATTGAGGTGTTCTATGAGAGGTATATATTGCTAGGATAGGCTTTCACTGAATTTTTCTGCATTTTCCCATGAGTTTTCGGACAGTTACAGCTATTTGATTGACTCACAGCTTCAAGTGTTGGATGATGCGTACGAATTGCCTTTCAGAGAAAATTGTAGGGTCATTTCAGATATTGTCCTCGCCCCCGACATTTACTGTAGTCGCCCTTTCACACCGCTATGGAGCCAACAGACACTTCCCACCGCATCCCGCCCTCGCCGCCGTCAAGCGCCATCAAAGATAACATTGGGCGCTGCCAAAAGTTCTTTGGCAGCCCCCCACCTTTTCGGGGGGCTGCTAAAGAAGGGCTGCTAAATAGAATTATCCCAAAGAGTTGTGTACATTGTGTTTCCTGGGAGAATTTGAGTGTTGAAAGGAGTGATAGAAATGCAAAGATACCACCCAGGCAAAGTGCAATAATGTTTTTTCTACGACTGAGACTGTGGCAGCGGGAGCAGCATGGTATCAAATTCAAGCTCTGCTCCACTGCCGCATGTTACCGCCCGGATCCCAGGCCTTGAGTATATTTCCAGGTCATGCATGACTTGCGCGTAGGGTTGAATACTGGCAGAATTGAACCTCCCAACATTCACATGAATGTGAGAACTGCCCTATATGAAAATTACCTGGCTACCGACAACCGTTTACCGTTTATTTACCGTTTACTTACCATTTCCACCTATCCGTAAACTAAACGGTAAATTTAAACGGTTAAACGGTAAATAAACGGAAGAAAACGGAAACGGTTGGAGCCCTACAAATACCAAACCCGCGACCCGCAAATCAGGCAAGCAGATCGACTGGGCTCATCGGGAAGGCAACCCCGACTTGTAAATCATTTCTACTCAATTTCTACTCGCGTGTCTGCAATCTACTTTTACGCTCGTTATTTTGTTGTCGCACGCTTGGCACTTGCGAAGCGCTTACACGTACAACTTGAAGCTTATTTATTCCTCCCACTTGGGAAGAGCACGACTTTCGGACGAAACTCGACCGCGTTGACGCGTTTATAAAGGAGGTGTGCTCGTTGTTTTGCGAGAACCGTTGAAGTGCATTCTGACTTCTGGACTGTGTGCCAGAGAACGGCGCCAAAAACAAACGAGACCTGCGCCTCTCTGTCCACACATGCCCACACCTCGGTATGAACCTGAACCCGCGCCTGCGCAGCAACGCGCGTCTCTGCCCGAGGCTATCTGGGACAAGGACCCTACGTCGGCGGCCCTCGTGACAGATAACCTACTCTTCTCCGTCTACGACGGCGCACGCTCGTCTTTCTCTTCCAGCGTCTCACCACCACCGACGACGCTACTGCCTACATGTACTTCATTTCCCTCTGCAACGAAGTCCACCACGACTGCCAGTGCCCTTGAGCCCCGGATGCAAGGCTCGACTGTGAGGCAACGGGAGATGGCTAAGCAGATGGGTCTGATGGCGGCGCAGTTGAAGCGGAATGCGTTATATTTCTCCGACTTGATGGCGAAGGATCAGAGGGTCATGGAAGAGATGGAGCTCAAGCTCGAGGTCGACTTCGGGTATACGCAGGAAACACAGGCGCGGATGAAAAGCCTCAGGGAGAAGACCGGGTCCTCAGCATCCATGTCTATGCTGATCATCTTGGTTGTGACATTCTTGTTCATGTTTGTGGTCCTACTCATCCGCTTTTCGGGGCGATAGGCATTTGTGAAATATAATGCATTTTTACGTACCTGAACTGCCAGAAAATGTTTGCGACGTGGACCACGTTTATCGTCTCGTGCAGGTGATGAAGGCGGACAACCAATGCGCCCTGCTGAACAGCGCAGGCGATTGCTGCGTACTGAGTCCACTCGTTCAAGAGGGATGAGCCAGGTTTCTTCGCCTGTTGAACAACGCCAATTTATCTTGTTGTGGATATTCGTTCATCTTGAAATTCAAACTATGCCTTTCGTAGTGTTTACCTGGCCCGGTCAATAACTGATTCTTGTTGGATTCTGCGAAGTAACTACTCGCTTTTTTATGCGCTACTACGTACACTTTTCAATCCTCATAAAAATCAAGCGGGAACCCCAGCACGTCGCACTGCTCCTGCTCGAGCCAATCGCTATTCCGGCTCGGCCACGACAACACGCGTACGGGCTTCGTACTAGCCACATTCTCCCACAGCCCCCACTCCCGCAGCGCTGCAGCCGTCCCGCTGTACCCCCGCGCAGTAAGGAACGCCGCGCTCGGATTCGGGTTAAACGTGCGCGCGAACGCCGTCCATGCATCAACCGTCACCTGTTCGAACGGAAGGTCAAACTCGTCGCGGAATGGCAGCTGCGCCTGCCCGAGGGTGCCAAAGTTGAAGTTGAGTTCGCCCGAGTGGCATCTAGATAGATACCGAAGCGGTCAATAAAATTAACTGCAAGAGGTGCAAAAACACGCACTGGAAATACGGCAACGACGGGTCGCCGAACAGATGGGTTGGTGTTGCGGGCGGGTCACAGATCCCAGGGATGGGTTCGAAGCCCCCGTAGCTGCGCTCAAATTGATACGTCCACGTTGACTGGAACACTTTGTTTTGCACGGCAGAGTGCGCGGTCGCTTGATCCAAACAACTGTAGTACATGCGTGTTAAGGGCTAAGACACGCGGAACCCCAGGGAAGCACGTACCGAAATTCTCCGTCTGTCGCGACACGCGTGGTGACATTGAACGTATCCAGCGTCGCATTCCCGGTCGACGGACGGGGGAACAGTCCCGAGTTGAGAACCGCGGCTGTTAGATTTTCGGCAATCCTGCCAATACCTGTAAGCACAGGACGAATAAGATGGAGATAGAATCACCTACCCAATCCCTTCGATTGAAAGACTTTGCGTGGTGGTACTTGAAGGGAAGCTGCCAGCAAAGTCGGCGCCGTCGCCCGCCATCCAACCGAAGATGACGTGCGCATTGGATGCCACAGGTCCCTTCCCATCCACTGAAAGCCGATCGCGCTTAATAAATGTTCCATCCACAACAGGGTACCTGCAGCCCAAACTCTTTCAGCGAAACATAGAGGTACGACGGTTTTCTAGCGCACCGAGGCGCATCCGCAGCGTTCTGCAGCGTCTGCCACTGTACTTTTCTCAGGCACGGGAGGACCGTCTCTGCGGTAGTGCTGTTTCCGCACCCAACCTCGGCGACGAACTTGCTGGCCGCGACCGCGACCTCCTGCTCGATCGTAAAATATTCCGAGTAGGTGCTGGCGTATGCGAAGCCCGCGAGGTTGCTCTGCGCGATCGCACCGGCGAACATACCAAAGGCGGGCGGAGACCCGAGGAGCAGACGAACCTATAGTGTGATCTAAATAGTGGAGGTCGAAGAATAACAAAGTAAACGTGCAGAGCCAGCGCCTGCAGACTGCCCAAAGATCGTCACACGGGATGGGTCACCCCCGAAGGATGCAATGTGCTCTTGAACCCACTTGAGCGCAGTTACCTGAGGGACAATGAGAGGTGTCGAACGAAATAAAATGACCCGCAGACCTGATCACCGAGCCCGAAGTTCCCGTTCGTTACACCATTATCAAGGGCCAGGAATCCAAGTGCACCGAGACTGCAACGAAAAAGTTCACAATTAAACCTAAAGGCGAGTATTTCAAGTCCATATCCTCACCGATAATTGATTGTGACAACCACGACGTCCCCCCTACTCGCCAAATTCCCGCCGTCGTAGACAGCATCGGATCCCTCTCCGCCAGTAAACGCGCCGCCTGTGTGATCAGTTTAGATTTGTTCAGGTCGGAGTCAATGTGCGGCTTGCCATGGATCCAAAACATCACCGGTTTCAGTTTGTTGGACGGCGTCGACGACCCCGGGAGGAACGGCGTAAAGATGTTGAGGAAGAGGCAATTCTCCGCTCCACTCCCGCCCACTTGCGCGCAAGGCGACCCGAAATTGAGCGCCGAGATGGTAGACGAACCGGTGTACAGCGAGGAGTACGTCCAGCGCGCAGGCTCGTTGGCATACGGAATCCCGAGGAAGCGGAAGGATAGGTGGTCGCGCGTGCCCGTGACGGAAAGTGCTCCCGAGTTTACTTTGACCTGCCAAGTTGGGCTGAGGTCGGTCTGGTTGGAGACTTTGTTGGGTGCGGAGTTGGCACAGAGGACGGGCAGTTTTTCGTCGCACGCGGCCGTAGAGAGGCCAGAGGCGCTGACAGCCGGGCAGGATTGACTGTGCGATGAACTCGAGCCGCCGACCCAGTATTTTTGTGAGAGCGAAGCACCGGTGTCTAGAGACACATAGGCCAAAGTGTTTGCAATGTCCGAATGGAAGAAGGTTCCGTTTGTTGGCGCGAGCCCTTCGTTGAGCTTTGTGCAAGCGGTCAGTGCGCCTGAGTGAGTTTGTGGCCCAAGAAGTAACGAGCTATCATGTTCTCCGGTCGTATGCCCTGTCCGGCCTTGCTTGAAATTTCGTCTGGTGGAAAGTGTGGAAAATTGCTCACAGTCGAGATCATTTTGAAATAGCAGCCATAAATCCGAACCAAGTGCCGTAGTAGAGGGAGTCGCAGCGCGAACTATGGAGACGACGCAGAGGGACAGCGCACGTGAGTTCTTGGAGAGCATGGTGGCGCTGGGGAATCAGCATAACCTTTCTCCTGTTTATAGGATACGGAGAATTCCCGGTCCATTGGCCTGCTGACTCGTACTTAAAAGGCCCAAAGTTTGGAAGTAAGACCCAAACGAAAAAAAGGTCCGAAACTTGGAAAGAACTCTGGTCGAGAAGCTTCGCACCGGGTGTCGGGGACTCGGGATTCAGGGCCTGAAGTTGTTGCCCCGGATTTTGAACAGATTTACTGAGCTTCTAGATTGAATTCATGAGGACTCCAGGAGAGTTGTCCGATGGCCCGCCAGTCGATTCAGGAAGCAAGACGGTGGACAGTGCCCATTGTGTGTTCGTGTTTGGTGAACGCACAGCCTCAAGTTGATTCTCGGCCCGACTGCCGAAGGCCTTCATTCACACGGCCACCACAACGCATCTTCTCCTTAAACGCTATCACCGATGGCCGTCATGCTGTAAGTTTACAGCTTTTCATTGCATACTGCCACCCATGAACCGAGAAATCCATTCCGATATTGAAGTCCCTCAATTCGCCGTGTATGTATCGAACCTGTCTCTTGTGGCCGTTTCTTTTTTATGATGGAGGACTCTAGTTCTGGGGGCGCAATTTTCTCAAATTCGCAAAACTTCACCGTGGCTGGCGGAACGTTCAACATCACTCATAACTACACTCCTGCTCGAGCCCTTCTGCATGGCAATGGTATCGACGGACCAAACCTCCGGATGTTTCCGCTGGAAGATCTAGACCTCCAACGTGAACTACAAGTGGACGTTCAAGGAGCTATAAACCGACGGCATCGGATAAAAGCGCGACGAGTTTACTCTGCGCAACTTCATGGACAAAAATCAGTCATGACTGTGGCCATGTATCAAGGAGATGGCGCAGAAGAGGTAAGAGGGACTTTGTTTGAAGTTCGTCTTCCGTCAAAGATGTCTACCTGTATAGGAATGGCGTAGTGCGATCTCAGCATATGTGACAATCCGGCGAGTGCCTTCCCCGTTCCGCCACACGCGAACTGAACTTCATCTCAGTCATCCGAATATCATGCAGATATATGGCGCAGCGAATTCCGGCGTAATATACGCCACAGTGTTCCATGGAGGTACCTGCGCCTTCGAAGACTCTCCCGCGTGCTGACCTTCAATGACTTAGATCTAGTCCCCTTTGAACTTTTCCTGGACCTCCATCGCCCTTACACTATTCGCACTGTGTATATCTGGGCCTACTCTGTAAGCGCCGACAACCAAGCATTTTCACTATATTTATGTGCTTTTTAAGACCAAAGACTTTATGGTAAAACGTGGCGAAAAGGCACAACAATTGCGGTATTCATCCACCCACAGGTAGCTCACTCTTACATGTCTGGCCTTTGGGGTCGGCCGATGGTGAGTTTGGTCAAACCCTTCGGTGGTGCGTTTAAACTTTGAGCCTACTGGCCAGCACGATCTCGACTGCACACCTTGGATACGCCGCTCCACCGGTCAACTCTGTATTGAGCTCGCACCTTCTGATCCGCTCCGCACGTTCAAAAGGATCGATGTTAAGGACATCCCTACGCCTCAAGCAATCGAATATCTGTCCAGAGAAGCTCAAGAGGTCCTAATTATGGACTCGCTAACACTCAACCAATACCACGAGGGCTGCTATTGGTATCTCTCACAACCTCATCAAGTTTTCGTTCCCGTCACATCGACAGTGAATGTCGGGGGGATCATATCATTGTCTCCGCATTTTCAGTCGAAAGACTGCCTTTTGTACCTGCTCGATGTGGGGCGTCGCCACCACAGTTGGAACCTGGATCACGGTTGGGACGTCTTTGGTGAAGGTCTCGAAATAGTGATGGAAAATGGTTGGACTCGGTATACGGGTTTCCCTTGTAACGCAGACACGCCGCAACTGATTCACTTCATTTCCAAGCACGAACTCCGACTTCCTATTCTGCACCTTTTGGCTTCCCATGAAGTATTCGCCCTCTGATACTTGGCTCAGTCAGGCCAATCGCGTTTTCGCTCGCCTCAACATTACATCCAACTTCGAGGACCACGGTATGTCGTCCACCCATATCCATACCTTCATTGAGCGACTGCCGGACAGTGGTCGCCGAGAATATTCATTTCACCATCGAAACTCAACCAACTGCAACGACCCCTCCCCTCGGTTACCTCTTTCTCTGCCCAGTCAAAGACCTGCAAATCGGATCGTCGGCATTCAAATGGCCAGCGTGTCCCGCCTACTGGTCCTTGGATCCATCTGGCCTCGAGCGACTGAGCACCGAAGAGGCGACCCGTCTTGGATTTCCTAGTATTCACCTGACGACAATGGTTGTTGGATATTCATGGGACGCGCGCGTTTATGCCGGGCTCCGTCGGTTCCACCGATCCAAGGGCTTTGAGCCGGATACTCAGGCTGTGGCCCGTCATCTCGGCTGCCCGCTGTATCAATTGCGGAGCGAGGCGAATTCTGAATTCGGCCGCGATGATCCACCTTTACAACCGTGGTTACAGGTTGATGCTGAAGATTCCCCAGTGGAACCGAGTGTTCAAGATCTTGTTGATGCCGTGGATAACGGGGCGGTTCAAAAACACCCGGGAATTGAGAAAGAGGGTGAGTACATCAAATGTGTTAGGTCGCTCGCTGACCATGCTCTTCACGCACACAGTCAATCCTCGGGAAGCGGTCTCCTCGACGTCCAAATTGGTGATGTACGTCCAGTTGAACCTAATCCTATTCCTCGCCGCATATTCGCTCTGCAACCTTATGTGCGGAAGTGTACGAGGAAAGTAAATCTGAGAATCTGTCGTTTGTTTTGAATATTCCCATGTTTATGCCGACAACCCTCAGACTCGCCGTCTCCCCCCCCTCTCTACGCTTCTTCCCTCAACAATTTTGTCGCGGTCCTGGATCAAGAACTCCAATTCATCGCGCAAATTGCACTCTCGTGCCCGCCAACCTCGGTTGTATTCGTCGCAATAGCTTCCATGTCTGGTGCCATCCCTGTGTTCAAGCTTTCTTGGCCGACTGTCCCATCCACTCTTCGCGAACTCGTTATTCGGTTCAAGTTTCGGCATCAATTCTTTCAATTGTCAGTCTCGAATATGCCACCTACTCCCCATCTGGATTATCCATGCTCCACATGGCTACTTTGCCAGCCGAATGCGTACACTATATATATCTTCCCTCAGTCAAAACACTGAGGCAAGCTCAGGGCAGGTCAGTGCATTTTTGTACTGGTAACTCGGTCTTTCGATACTCTTCTGCATTGAATATTCATGACCCACAATGTAAACGGTTTGCATTCAGAATGATTCAGACTGCCATTCACTTCTGATTTCGATTTGATTTTCTTTCTTGAAGTTTCCTCTGTTGCGCGAGAATTGACAAGGCCTACTTGACGTGAATGGCACACCAAATTCCACACTCAAATTCGTCTTCCGTATGCCGGAGCGAAGCGGAGGACTTATCTTGTCAAAGGTTATCAAGCCGGGATGCCGTCACTCGTGAGCTGATAAATTTTTCCCGTAAGGGAGTTGATACAATAGTCAGAATAATGCCGGTTCATATGATGTATACGTGTGATGTATATGTGATGCTTTACGAGGTGCTGCCAAAAGGCGCGGAGACTGAGCGGCGAGCAGTGG
The DNA here is from genome assembly GCA_029378385.1 of Mycena metata. Taxonomy (NCBI): domain Eukaryota; kingdom Fungi; phylum Basidiomycota; class Agaricomycetes; order Agaricales; family Mycenaceae; genus Mycena; species Mycena metata. The sequence continues at coordinate 617,879 of JARKIB010000022.1, forward strand.
TGGCTGGCTTCAGAGGTCGGGCCGACGGTGCCGCTGGTCTCACTGATCCGCATCACTCCCGCTGCACAGCTTAGTGGATCCCACCCTAGCCGAACCTACTTACGTTTTCACGGCATAAGCAAGCCATAAGTGGATTGCCCCATCTAAAGCAAATGAAATCAGTACGGAAGGTTAATTTCATAACTGCTATTCACTTACGGTGGCGCGGATAGCAAGCCAAGCCTGCCCAAGTGGAGCCCCAGGCCCGCATCACCGTCACCTCGCCAAGCTTCAACGGCGAGCGATTTTCTATGATCACTGAAGAGCAACTCCACTTGCACAAATTCCAAATTGACAACTTCAACGCGAGGATTCGATGGTCGACGGCCATTGGTCGATGAGGTCCGATCGCCGAAGTGAGACTGTCTCCGTCTGCTTCCGTTTACTTCCGCGGGCAAAATGAGACAGGAGGCATGGCTGTCTTTAAGACGGCAGGTCTCGTAAAATCCCTTTCCCTCGGACCGTCCCCCTTCGCTTTCACCATGAACACCACGGAGACATTCCCCAATGTCGGCTTCAAATTTCTCAGTGCTTCTATCCATTTCTTCGGTACATAGGCTCATACTCTCCGTCTCCGCCATCGCTGACGTGTGCAGGTGTAACCATTCTCACGCATTTCCTCTCACGAAGACTGGCTTCGGAGAATCTTTTCTCAAGAGAGGGGTGGGCACGCTTAACATGGCCCCGCCTGTGTATCCTCTTGGTCTTCCTAGATTCCTACCTCTTTGTACTTTCAGGTAAGTCCAGCGCATTATACACCTGGGTGTCCACTAACCGCACTCCTAGCCGGCCTTCTTCTTTTCGGTGTGGGGCTGCAGCACGAAGGCGAGGTCGCATGCTCCGCTGGGATCTTTCTCTGTGTTGCATTCTACGCCACATCCAAGATCCTGATCTACTGCTATCTCGGTGAGTTATTCCCTCTGCAAAAGTACTCACCAAGCTCACCTGTTATTCAGCTGAAAGGGTTCATATCGTATGGGACGGCGGCGTCAGACGGCGCAGTTCTCCAATTTTCCTTATCTGCATGGGCACCGTCCTGCTCTACCTAGGAGTCGTTATCTGCATGGTTGTTGGTACGCATGAGTCAAGCGTATCCTAGCGCGTTGGCTCACTATTCGTGTTCAACAGAGCGGATTGCCTATTTCCGAGACGGCAAGGGCGTTTGTAAGGGACCGGTCAGAATTTGTGGTATTCGTATGCTTACACGCTCCAGGTGTCATCGGTATTAAGCGCGCTGCCTCTCTTTCGCTTCTGTCCTTCGACCTGTACGTCGCTGACACTGCGCAATATCGAAACCGTACTGACTCACGAGCAGGTATATCAACGTGCTCTTGACCTCGCTTTTCTTATGGCCCATTTTGCGGACGAGAATGACTAACGCGAAGTTAAAACGGATAGCTACCCGGACCTTGGTGTAAGTGACCGAGAGATATCGAGAGGAGGAACTGACCCATACCTACAGAGCATCGCTTGCCGCGCTTACCACGTCAACAGTAAGTTCAAATCGTCGATGGTACCAGCCACAATGCTAACTTTTGCCAGGTCAATATCGCAATCTTGACTGCAATGTATGGCCGAGAGTTTGGATGGGTTTGCTTGGGGAGCTGCGGCAGTGATGTACGTCCAGCCATGTTCAGCCTTGGAAGGCCAAAAGCTGACCTCACCGCTCTAGGTACTTTTGAACGCGGCGGCACTTTTCTGGGTTACAAACACCCTGCGCAGTGACTCAAGTCCACCGGGCACTGTAGACATCCAGCTATCACTCCCGTCGCTCGGGAGCACAGTGCCACCGACTTCTGCGCGGGGGTCGGTCTTCAGGTCCTTCCGTTTGCGCCCCAAGCCGCCAACTCCAGTTGAATTTCAAGTTTGTACTGTTAACTCAGTATCTGGCGGGAGACTGAGATTCAACTTAGGTCCATGTGACCACCGCGTCGGAGGTGGAAAAGAGCCCGCCCAGCGTCCACGCCGAGCTGCCCGAAGACGTCCCAGAGCCAGATACCGAGTTTATCACGGAGATTGACGTGGGCGACAACCAGACGCAGGATTCCGATGAAACGAAGCGTAATTCTGAGGTCAGCTATCAGAAAAAAACAGGCGTATGACACCTGTTGCACTCACATTCGTTTACTTCAAACAAGCAATTACAATATGGACGGCAGATCAAATGTATTAGTGAGAACAATAGCAACAATAGAATAGATTATCCAACCGAAACTTGAATTATGTGGTCACCGACGTGAGAAAATCTCCGACGGTGTCCCAGTACCCCTCACAAGTGAATGTGTCCGCTGCGTTGGCTGAGTTAAGGTCCGGATGACGCTGATGCGGCGTACACACCATGTCTCCCAGTTGCAAATGGCACGAATCGATCGTACTCTATAAAACGGGATCCGAACCGCCACCGCCACCGCCACCGCCGCGCTTTTGCGCAATCAACCAGAGAGCCTGCATGTGCTTCCGCGGCACGACCTCGTCCTGTGTGCCGCTGAGCATGAGAATCGGTACCGTTGGTGGGATTCGCGGCAATTTTACGGCGGAGTTCCACCGCTGGAAGCAGAGGAACGAGAAGAGTCCGATTATTGGCCAGTCGCGCACGACGCGCGGGAGGGAGAGGAATGTGTTCTCCACGATGAGAGCCGCGATCTGTAGGGGTCTATTTAGCAAATGTTGGCGGCCGTACGCGTGGCAGAAGGAAGAAGAACCGCGGATGGATTTCGGCTGGCGAGGTCGATGGCCACGGCACCGCCGAGAGAAGTGCCGAATAATATCTACAGAGGACAGCATGAACAGCTTGAGAGGGCAATTTGATTTTCCGTACTGTTGGGAGTGAAGAAAGTTCAGCGTCGGCTTTGACGTGGTCAAGGGCTGCCTGGGCATCTAACCGAAGAGCTAGGTGAAAGCTGAGCTCGGAGGAAAAGACAGACTGCAGAATGGCCTGACCTTTCTCTGACGGAATGCCTTCTGAGTCACCATACCTTTAAACTGATGTTAAATAAAAGGAGGAGAGACAGAGAAAAAGACAATTGCCCGCGGTAGGAGAGCATCAAAACGTTGTATCGGCGCATCACGAATCGTTTGGCAGCATAAATTGTGTCACCGTAATTCATACCGTTTCCGTGGAATATGATGACAGTAGCCACAGCCGCCGCATTCTGTGCTTATCAGCCGGTGCGAAGAAGACACAAAAGAAAAATCATGACATATTTCGCTGTGGGCCGACAAAGTTCAGTTGAGTTCTTGGAGGAATAATGTTGCAAGAGGTAAAATATTTACATTGGAGAGCATTCTGACCCGCGAATCCCTTATTCACGTCTTGAGGACTGCAGACTCAAAGTAATACGCAATTCTGGTTGAATTTCACGATGGCGATGGTGGCAGCTTGGTGGCAGGAAGCAAGGACGTTGACCGGCCCGGGGGCAGTGAACTGATCACAGCCACTCAGTGGCAGTGCATTGGCACTCGCTCTCGACCGCCATGCAAACAGAACTGGAAGTGCACCCAATCGATAACGCTGTGACCGCGCTCGCACTGGGGTTCCACCAAGCTCAGCGCGCTTCTATCTTTTATTCTTCAGCAGTGAGCACAATCCTAGTACTTGGTTTGACACCGAAAGCGTTGAATTAGGAGGTATAAAAAAATGTATCCTAAAGATGCGATGCGGCTCACACCTTCGCAGGTTCGCCTCCGAATATGCTACCGGGACCAAAGTCTGGTTGTCCTCCAAGCGTCCCAAAGATATCGCCGACGTACTTCGTCGGGGTTATACCACGTTCAAAGGTCTCTGTCCATCCACCAACTATGCCCTGCACAACCTTCACACCTGCGATATGCAGATTCAGAAGGGACGGTGTGAAACCGGGCGCGTCGCCGAGCAAATTAGCCACAGCGGTCGTGCCGTTCGCAGGCCGGTCGAAATCCGACGCCGAGCGCATGACAATGACCCGGGAAAAGTCGACCAACTTGGACATCGCGCCCCGCAACAGCGCATTCAGCGTCGCGCTGTCCTCCTGCTGTGTTGTGCAATATTCTGCGCCACCGTTGGTGAAAACCCTTGTTGTGCTCTCGAAGGCCTCGCCTAGCAACGTCCCAGTCCAAAAGGTGTCGCTCGTCGCAGTGTCGCACAAAACTATGGCCGGTGCCAAGGTGGCAGCACGGCCGAAACTTGCATACGCGAGGCGAGCTGCCTTGCTGTCGGCGGTATCGTTCAGTTGCGCCTCTGCCGTCTTTGCGAAACCGAAGGCGATATGACGCAGAGCGTCGTTCACCGCGAAGACCTCTGTACCGTAGATGAAGGTGGGGTACTGGCCCGGAGCGGTGGACCCCTGCGGGAAATAACCCGTGGAGAAATTCGATGGCTTTTCACGGGCGTCGACCTCGTACTGGAGGCCGACCTGGACGGCAAAACGGGCAAAGGTCACGGAGCCGATGGTGGCGACCTTTGGGTTGACACCCGCAATGCCGGCGATGAGGACGTACGTCGAGGTAAGGTCGATGAGCGATGAATGAATGAGCGCGGCGACGGTCGAGGCGGCGTTAATCTCGCCTTCGCCGAGGGTGAGCTGACAGATCGATCCATCCTTCGTGCAGTGAACTTGCGGGGAGAGTGGCGAGAGCCCTGGGACGGTAATGTTCATGGCCAGCACATCGAATTCACGGATGTGGTACCACACGTTGGCCTCATCACTGAACTAAGAGAATATGAGCAAGTTGGAAGCAATAACCAGGAGGAAACAGGTTCAACCATGTTAAGGATCAGCACATGGGGCGCAACTTTTATACCGGTGTTGGCCGCGGCGTTCGAGACTAGGGCGGAGAGGAGGAAGGGACGACTCCAGTACATGACTTTGGGACGGTGAGGATGGTGGTTGACCACATCTGACTCAAATACCTTCCAGGTTGAATGGATAGATCGGGGGAAACTACGGACCAAAATAACGAAAGAGCATGTGCTAGGATCGTTCTCAGGCGACACAGCAAGTGGTGGGAAGCCGTGCATGGCGGGCCATGGGATCTCCCACAGGCGAGTTATAATTACGACAAATCTCGGGCAACGATGAAGTATTAATACAGCGCAAAAATATCGATGCTGATGAAGTATTAATGCAGCGCAAAGATATCGGTCCTTCAACCACCGCCCCGAAACAGCTGTACTCAGGAACGAGCGTCTTCCTTCGGGAGATGAACAAGGCACCATCGTCGGTATTGGTCTCTGTGTTCAACCGCAGTCTCAATGTTGATCCCGACTTCTGATATTTCGACGAGCAATTGACTTGATCAGCAGTTCGCCATACGGAATGCGCGGACTGGATGATCTAATTTAGCTGCGATTGTCAAATCTCCGGGATTCCATCGCGGTGCGGCTCTAGCCAACCTCCAAAGGACGGATGGTTGCTGGGTATATAACCATTACAAATAATTTTGGACCGTTGACCTTTGTCATGGCTCCGGACGAGATTTCCACCCTCCAAGAAATCGGCCAGGACGTTGTACGCAACTTCGTCGCAATCACTAATGAAACTCTTCTTCTCAGTGAGTCGCAGTGACTGGTGGAATGCCCCCTCTCACCGCTCCTGCAGCAATTTACGGGGTCCTAGTCATCAGGGCAGGCTTTGTGCTCCTGTACGGGGCTTCACTTCTTCGCTCTTGGCAGGTTTAACTAACGCGCTGTCATTTTTCTTAGAAAGCGGGAAAAGCGACGCATCCGGGTTTATGTGCTAACTATGGCCGCTATCCTCACCATGTTTATCACTGCCGTCGTTCTGTGGACCTTGGATCTGGCGAATTTTATCATGGAGCCAAAGGTAACTCTAATCGAGGGACCCGGCGAGCCAATCGAGAGCAAGCTCGGTAGTGCTCTCGGCTTCATTTTTCGCCTCGCCGCAGCTCAAGATGCGCTCTACGCGTATATGGTTCGTGCGCACCACTCTTGACCCGCTTGTTCGGTAACTCTTCCCGGTAGTCCCTCCTCGGGGATGCAACCATCATACACCGCATTTGGATTCTGAGAGCTTACTATCGCCCATGGATCGTCCTTGTCCCATGCGCCTTTCTCTGTGGATCGCTGGGTACGTCGCCATGTAGTGAGAGGCGATCAACTTCACCCATACAAACCCAGTGGCGACTATCATGTTGACTTACTGCGTTGGAAAAATTGGCTCTGCGATCGTTCTAGGGAATTTCGAAAATCCCGCCTTCTGCAGGAACGTCCAGACCGTCACCTATGTCATGCCATGTGTTACCACCGCAGTTGCAACCAGTTTGATTGGTTTCGTAACATGGTGCGCTTTTACTTTGGAACCAAGTCTACAGCAATTGAACCCCAATCAGGAAATATCGAACATCAAATTTAGCGAACGGCGTCATGGTCGGGAGGAAATCAACCACCACACAGGGAGAAAGGATACTGGTCCTCCTGGTGGAGTCCGGCCTCCTTTACTTCATCTTCTTCGTACGCCCGTTCATTTTCCACTTCTTTCTGTCTGAATATCGTGTCACCGGAACAGGCCATTCAAGTAATAGAAGATGTGCCTCAGGTACACGGCTGGATTGAATCTCACACAGGCCTTTCATTCGCATTTACCATGTACTCTTACTGTTCCAGCGTCATCGTGGTCCGTGATTATACTTGTAGTGAAAACTTCTACACGCTGATCATATACTGCCAGGGAATTTACCCCACGATCATCGTTCTCTTGGCCCATTCTAGACCCACGACCCGCGACGGTGGCTCGGCACCCACTAGTAGCTCGCGAATGACGCGAATGAACGTGAGCCCACACCAAATGTCCACAACATTTCAACTCGGCACATCCGACGAAATTGAACTCGACGTGGTGCTGCGTGCGGAGAAGGAGGAACCTGTGAAACGCGCCTCCTTTCCAACCGTGTGAAAAAAGAAAGAAAAAAACGAGTTTGGGTCCATGCATGAAGAGAGGCAAAATGTGCGATCGCGAGACGAGGGGGACCCTTTCTGAAGCTAGAGAGAGAGAAAAATGTCAATTCTACCTATATTCACATGGTTCGGAAGGCCGATATTCAGTCAACTGCAATGTCGGTGACCCGGGTATCCTGACCCGTTTACGGGATTCAGAAGCTGAAGATCGACATTTCCACGCTTGCCAACAAAGAATTTTCCTCTTCTCTCGGCCCTTTGGGAAGTTGGTCTGTCGGAAGCCCTTTTGCTTCAAACGGTCCCCAGTGATCATTTCTTTGCTGCGGTAAATCAAACCAGGAGAGCTCGCAAATATATATATATATATATTTGATGGAATTAATATTACTACCGCCAGCCATCCTGACAACGTGGATATGGGTGAGGATCCGGCAGCCCGTGCTCTTGACGAAGTAGGATAGGATCTCCAAGTGGTTTCGCCCCCGGTTGTGTTTGCTCCATTGTGCGCGATATATTTACCAAAGACTCGAACACTAGAACAGAACCGTCGAAGAGAAAGATAAACATGTTTTCCACTCGTTATGGAAGATACGCGGCAGGTGTTGGCGGGAGAAGTGCATTTATCTATAGACATTGTGCCTTGAACGTTGACTGAGACTTCATGGGCTCCCTGTCCACCCCTCAATCCACAGTAAGTTTACAGTGCGCCACACGTCCGACCAGGCCGACACCCCGCTGCAACCCAGTGCCAGGTGGTCGGTACCACTCTTTTAAATAGCTCCAATAACATCGATATGATCATCCGCTGCCAGCGCTGATGAGATACCAAAATTTGCTGTCCCGTGTGAGTCCCGGCCGGCGAGACATGCTAAGTTGGGAGAGGCCATAACAGAGTAGGGTGAAGCCATATACGAATGACTTCCTCCCATAATGAAATACTGACATTTCCTGCCCCCGTGAGTCCCGGCCGACGAGACATCATTTCATGCGGGAGAAGCCATAATGAATGGCTTCTACTCTCGTCAATGCCCTAAGTCGCAGAGTACGGCTGCATTAGCGTTTGTAAATTTGGTTCGGAATCTTACATCTTTCAACATCATGGGTGACCTCCGTTGAATTCTGGCCCTTACTACTTAAACACGGGGACTTTTCCGGCTCGGCTTCGGCTTGAACATGCCGGGTTGAACCATAACCGGCCCATTATCCGAGTCACGGTCACACAGTGACGGGAGCAACTCATCCTCAACCCAACCTCAACCTCTACGAAGACAGACCTAGCACTGGTGGACCCACTGCATGACATGGCGGCCGCACTCGCACTGGTGTGACCAGGCTCACTTGACACTGGCACGTGCACGTGCAATGAGCCTTCTCCGGCAAGTTGCCACTAAGTATCGTCCTCCGAGTCGCCATCAGGGGTCGGCGCGCCACTGGCGGCGTTCGACCACGGGTTCACCGTCTTGTTGTCTCATGCGCATTTTTCGTATTCCTATGGCAAGCGAACTGTGATGCGAGTGGTAATCAAGGTCGAAATGGAAATGGCAGGAAATGTTGCAGGTTCGACTGTGTGCGACAGGTATACTCAAAAAGGCTAACTTCTGGTTGATTTTAGCAGATTACTTAGAGAAGTTGCTTGAATATGGCCGTTCCTGTGGCTATCCAGGGCATGTACTCTTCACAAGCAAGATAATCAGCATCATGATCAACTGAACGGTTCTATATCATCTCGTCCGCTACGTGTCCCTGACATCTTTCCGTGTCCCACCTCCATGTCCTCGGCGTCCTCCTCAGGCGCGTCCCTCGCCCGGTCGCAGTCGCATGGGTCGTCGACTCGTCGACCCCGCCCACGATCACCTCCGTCGATGTACGTTGCATACGAGTCGTCGATAGCCAAACCCCCCAAACCGCTGCTTAAACTGGATAAAAAAACGAGGAAGGGGTCGGCAAAGCAGTCCTCTCCCATGCCAGATCTACTCGATCCTTTTCCCGCTCAGAAGTACAGATCTACATCGACCCCAACGGCGTCCGCCCCACTGCAGCCGCGCCCGTCTACTAGGCCCTTCTTCAGTCTGCGGCGAAAGACCATCAGTCACGCCCCACCGTCCATCTCTCCTCCAGGTCGCATAATGGTCTCGGTGCGGAACCAATCACCGGGGGCATCGCATGGCACACCTCACTCATCCCTACATGAAGCCAACGTGCACCCGGTCGATAATGTTCGGCCCCTTTTATGCCAATCAAGCAAAGACGCCCGCTTACTCGGCGACGCTCCCGGATCGCAGATTTCCGAAGCTGACGGCAAGGCCGTCGGTGCGGATTTTTCTCTCGTATCCCCTCGCTCCTCGGGTATAGATGCCGAGGCTTCCTCCGAGGGGCGTTCCTCCTTTGACGAGTCGGTTGAGGACGCGTGGCACAGAGAGGACTCGAATATTCAGCGGGAATCCACCGTGCGCGCCCATATGGAATTCACCTCCCCGTGCCCACAATCCGCCGTGACTCGACGGGTGGAGTCATTCGACTCTGACACCGCCTCGGGAGACGAGGACGATGAAGGGGTGGAGCCCATCACGCCTATTGCATCCCTGCCGCCGTCCACCCCACCAGACCGCTGCAGCCGAACCGAGTCCGAATCTAACAGCCGCCATTCGCGCCACTCCTCCCTCATCCAAGAGCCCCCGCGACCAGAAATACCGTTCCTCGATACGCTCGTTACTGTGGACTCGCAGGTGCTTATCACGCAGAACGCCCCGCGGCATACGCATGCGCACAAGCCATGTGTTATACGCGCGGAAACCAAGGAGGGGTGGATAGGCGAGTGGAATCAGGAGGACATGCAGGATGTTATTCACAAGCTGCGCTCGCTCAAGTGAGCTGACACTTCGTCTGCTTTATTTGTTCCGCATTGAAGGTTTACCGTCTTCGCTATTTTCTTCTGGCCGACGTTGCATGTAATCACCTTGCTTGTCAAGGTCTCTCCAACCTCATAATGGTTGCACTTTTTGAACGACCCGCTGATCCTGAATCTCCCGAAGTGGGTTCTAGACTCAAGTTTACACAAATATTATGTCTGCGTTACCTATTCAACCAAGGCTCAAGCTTCTCACGCAGAGCTCAAGCTCATGTCGTCCAATGCGCTCGCGCAGCAGAGCGGGCTAAGCACTTATTCTGTCCAGCTCCCGCAAGCAAGGTCTCCTCCGACTGCGTCGGAGTTTCCTAGTTCCTGGTACCGATTTAGGTCCAGGTCTACAAAACGAAATGTAAAAAAACCGATCAATACACGATCATACATGAAACACTGATCTGAATATTTTCGCGCCTTAATTTAATAAATAAAGAATTAAAGAAATGTTTTTGACATCAAAGATATTGTATTTCCTCCCCCTTTTCAACGGGTCCTCATGCGATGACAGGCCATCAGCCCCTAGTACTTTTCTTCTACTTTCCTGCACCCGCCGTTTGTCTCCCCACCAACTGCACACCTTTTCATGCCTCCCGCTCAAGTTGATCCCACCAGTCATGAATAATCACTGTTTGACTCTATTCAGAAAAATTCACAAGCAGGGGTTTGAAAGTCATCAGCATACTTAAAGGCTCGCGAGGAAGGCGAATCAGCCGAGGCACGAGGCCGGGCACGACTTACTGAGCGAGCCGTGCCTCTGAATCTGACATCAGATACTTATTTACCTCTGAGCTCAAGATCCTGGCGGAGGTACCAGGGGTGCCCGCAGGGCCTTCATGATTCTAATGATTTGTCTTATTGTATCAACGCAATATGGCGGTCACATTGCACATTTATTATTCCGTACTTTTTTTCCCACTTTTCTGTACTTTTCTTCATCTTTTGTGTGTTTTCATACTTTTTTTTTTCATGTACACCTCTGTTTTTTTTTTGGTCCAGGCATGTTTTCTTTTCTGAAGGAAGGAAGGAAGGAAGGAAGGAAGTGGTATAACTGCAGAGGTCCCAATCAGGAACAAGCAGGCTCTGTACCGACGTACATCGCGTCCTAGTGTACACTACAGATATCTACTGCCTCAACGCTGTGATAGCCTACCTACCTCCGAATGGAAGTTATAGACGTCTCACGTAAAAGCTGGGTAGAAAGGGCTTGGGTTGAGGGTCTAACCATGGATCTTCGACAACATTTACGATGTGTTTCCAGCGCCCGAGTGCCGCTATCAGGCGTTGAGCGCGGATAAACATTTGACCGGTTTCCGTGGATAGAACCGCGAGCATTGTTGAGTGGGGTTCAGGCCCAGCAGTCGACAAAGGAATAAGTGTTGCAAGTGGTCCTTGAGCAGCCCCTGACGTCGATGGCCAATTTGCACCCAGAGATGAGATAACAGTCCACTCTCGCCATGTAGAGCAGTCATCCCTCCCGCACATGGAGAGTTTCAATCTTGTGCTTGAGTGTAAAGAGTGCGTTGCTGATAGCCCAAGCTTTGGACGCTTTGACGGCGTAATGCCTCGCGAGAACGTTCTAGTTAGCGTGAAACAATATAAGCCATATTCCCACGTATTTGAACTCCCAGACGAGCTCGACGGTGCGCAATATGTACTGGGAGTACCGACGGCAGATAGCGGAAGATAGGGAGTGCTCATCTCCGAACTTCACCGCGTATCTCATGCATGCGTAAAGCATTCGCATCGAGTCGAAGAAAGGACCCGAGATGCCCGCCGCGTACATGTCAGCCCATAAGCGCCGGATGTGGGTATACGGGAATGCAGTTGGTCGTGTCGCCGAAGAACGAAGAGAGAATTTTCCCCCTCCGCCCAGTAATGGCGAGAAAAGAGTTGTCGTCACGGTCGGTCCGATGGTTTTGCTGAACCCATTCTCCGACTCGGGGATGATGTTGTTGTCGTTCGCTGCGCGCCACTCACGTTGACTCACGTAACCGCCCGTCGAGCAGGATTGTGACGACTTCCGCGGAGAGGAGCGCCTTCGGGAGCAGGAGGTTGTGTTTAGTTCGCCGGAAGCAAAGCGCGAGTGATTTGACGTGTTCCCATTGGGAGGGTGCCGCCTCGTGCCTTGTCCCTGTTCAAAATCTAGGCGGTGTTTTAGGGGCTCTCGATCGCGAGTATCATATTTATTCCGCAATTGTATTGACCTCAGGAGCTCTTTGCTCGCTGTCCGATATCGCCCGAGCGTGCATGACGAAGGGTCGAAATGGTCGCCACGGGTCCACGAAAAGAGCTGGGAGGGCCTATTGCCTCTTTCTTTTCGAAGATCCTATTGTTTCAGTCCTCAGACTGACCAGTCTCGTGGAAACACATCATTTTGGAATTTCATCGCGGTGAGGGCCCGCCACGGATTTGCTCCATGGTGCGAGAACATCGCGGGACGTGCAGTATGATTTACTGCAGGCTGAGACGCATGACATTTGTCGAGTCATTGCTCGGTGTCTGCAGTCTCGCCAGTTATTGTACATGGAGGTTAGGAGGAAAAGAGCTGGAGAGTCTCACTGATTTCTTCCCAAGATTGGACCCAAGTTTTGAGTGAAATGAGAATCTCAACCTTCTTTTTAGTTGGTGGCTATGCAGGCTGAGTAGCCGGCCGTGATGGCCGTGATCGGCAGCACTAAGTACTTGAACCAGACCTAGACTCACAAGATCCACATCCACACCACTTGTAGGAGACACTAGGACATATGCCATCATCCAGCCCCAGCAGAGACATCCTTGCTGTGGCTCAACAGTCGGTTACCCTACAGCCGAGGCATCACATCAACATAGGCCACCAAATCCTGATTAACCCCACTCCAGGGGCGAAGTTCAAGCCCCCCTCCAGTGCCTCGCTCGCTCATAAACAGTGGTCTTGAGTTCAAAAAGGGAAAGAAAAAAAAACCAAGGATTGAAGATTGAAAAAAAAAAGTATAGGTCAACAAAAAAAAAGATTCAGAAACAGGAAAAACACGATAAATAAGGCATAAAAACACGAAAAAAACAGCTGAATAATAAATGTGCAAAGTGACCGCCATAACGCAAAATAAATTCCTGGTACCGTTTACGGATCCAGGTCTCAAACACGAATAGCCATCACAAAAAAACGGTTGCCTCCGATCGTAGCACTTCCTTTTTAGGATAAATTTAAAGCATATAAATTTCCTCTTCGGGATAAATCTAAAGCAATAAAACATACAATATATTCAAATGTCTGGTTTCTGCACCTGCACAACGACCAGCTGAAGAAAATAGTATTGACCAGTGTGGGGTTGACTGAGGGTAGTTTGAAGTGCGAGGTCCCGATAATTTGAGGGGTGGGGACCCCGCATAAGTCGTCCAGAAACGAAGTTCACACATCATTGAGTCGGTGAGGTGGGATTGCAGAAAACTGAATAAACTACGTACCACTGTCTACTTGTGTACTGTTTTACATCCCATCTGACTACAAATACACAAAAGGACAAGCAGAAGCCCATGTATTGAACAATGGCTGCAGTGGCCGCAGTGAAGCCGCAGTGATCCGGAATGATCGCAACGAAGCCCAGTGATCACAGACCAGGAATGTCCGGAGCCGCGATGCCGATGCTGGCCGCGCATACATCCCTTACATGAAGTCGACTGTAAATGCGAAACTAGGAAGAAAATTAAAGGGCCTTCTATCTTTTGCGCCTGTGCAGTGTAAATAATATGGGAAGCCACACAATGTGTGGTGTTTATCTCAACACAAGGGCCGGAGGCCCACCATCTGCTCAATGGAGTTGTTACATTAAACCTCATCAAGTCCGTTTCAAAAGTGCATGTGTCCTTGAGCATATGTAGAGAAGGCATCTGCCATCAAGTCATCAAGTTTCTATGGACTCTGCAAAAGGTGCCAGGGATGCCCGGAGGGCCTTGATAATGTGCAAAGTGACCGCCATAACGCAAATCATGTGCTTGATTGATTATAGAACTCTACGTTCGCCCGTGGTCGTGGGATGCAGGAACGGTTTAAGGTGTTCGCGCCAGAAGTTTTTCATGTCCTCGGCGTCCCCTTATCCTCTCAATCAACGCTCGCTCTTGACAAAACGCCCTCAGTGTCGGAAACAGAAGGTCAAGCGTTGGCTTGTCCACGCGATCCGCCGCACCCTATCTTTCGCGTATTATCGAATCAGATAACCCCAGACCAGTTAACCAGTTCTGTTCGTCAAATTCCATCCACTACGCTGACTCGATAGTCGACTTGTTTGGGACGACGTGACCCACGATGCAGGCTGAAAGATGATGTTGAAAGATGTAAGATTCCGAACCAAATTTACAAACGCTAATGCAGCCGTACTCTGCGACTTAGGGCATTGACGAGAGTAGAAGCCATTCATTATGGCTTCTCCCGCATGAAATGATGTCTCGTCGGCCGGGACTCACGGGGGCAGGAAATGTCAGTATTTCATTATGGGAGGAAGTCATTCGTATATGGCTTCACCCTACTCTGTTATGGCCTCTCCCAACTTAGCATGTCTCGCCGGCCGGGACTCACACGGGACAGCAAATTTTGGTATCTCATCAGCGCTGGCAGCGGATGATCATATCGATGTTATTGGAGCTATTTAAAAGAGTGGTACCGACCACCTGGCACTGGGTTGCAGCGGGGTGTCGGCCTGGTCGGACGTGTGGCGCACTGTAAACTTACTGTGGATTGAGGGGTGGACAGGGAGCCCATGAAGTCTCAGTCAACGTTCAAGGCACAATGTCTATAGATAAATGCACTTCTCCCGCCAACACCTGCCGCGTATCTTCCATAACGAGTGGAAAACATGTTTATCTTTCTCTTCGACGGTTCTGTTCTAGTGTTCGAGTCTTTGGTAAATATATCGCGCACAATGGAGCAAACACAACCGGGGGCGAAACCACTTGGAGATCCTATCCTACTTCGTCAAGAGCACGGGCTGCCGGATCCTCACCCATATCCACGTTGTCAGGATGGCTGGCGGTAGTAATATTAATTCCATCAAATATATATATATATATATATTTGCGAGCTCTCCTGGTTTGATTTACCGCAGCAAAGAAATGATCACTGGGGACCGTTTGAAGCAAAAGGGCTTCCGACAGACCAACTTCCCAAAGGGCCGAGAGAAGAGGAAAATTCTTTGTTGGCAAGCGTGGAAATGTCGATCTTCAGCTTCTGAATCCCGTAAACGGGTCAGGATACCCGGGTCACCGACATTGCAGTTGACTGAATATCGGCCTTCCGAACCATGTGAATATAGGTAGAATTGACATTTTTCTCTCTCTCTAGCTTCAGAAAGGGTCCCCCTCGTCTCGCGATCGCACATTTTGCCTCTCTTCATGCATGGACCCAAACTCGTTTTTTTCTTTCTTTTTTCACACGGTTGGAAAGGAGGCGCGTTTCACAGGTTCCTCCTTCTCCGCACGCAGCACCACGTCGAGTTCAATTTCGTCGGATGTGCCGAGTTGAAATGTTGTGGACATTTGGTGTGGGCTCACGTTCATTCGCGTCATTCGCGAGCTACTAGTGGGTGCCGAGCCACCGTCGCGGGTCGTGGGTCTAGAATGGGCCAAGAGAACGATGATCGTGGGGTAAATTCCCTGGCAGTATATGATCAGCGTGTAGAAGTTTTCACTACAAGTATAATCACGGACCACGATGACGCTGGAACAGTAAGAGTACATGGTAAATGCGAATGAAAGGCCTGTGTGAGATTCAATCCAGCCGTGTACCTGAGGCACATCTTCTATTACTTGAATGGCCTGTTCCGGTGACACGATATTCAGACAGAAAGAAGTGGAAAATGAACGGGCGTACGAAGAAGATGAAGTAAAGGAGGCCGGACTCCACCAGGAGGACCAGTATCCTTTCTCCCTGTGTGGTGGTTGATTTCCTCCCGACCATGACGCCGTTCGCTAAATTTGATGTTCGATATTTCCTGATTGGGGTTCAATTGCTGTAGACTTGGTTCCAAAGTAAAAGCGCACCATGTTACGAAACCAATCAAACTGGTTGCAACTGCGGTGGTAACACATGGCATGACATAGGTGACGGTCTGGACGTTCCTGCAGAAGGCGGGATTTTCGAAATTCCCTAGAACGATCGCAGAGCCAATTTTTCCAACGCAGTAAGTCAACATGATAGTCGCCACTGGGTTTGTATGGGTGAAGTTGATCGCCTCTCACTACATGGCGACGTACCCAGCGATCCACAGAGAAAGGCGCATGGGACAAGGACGATCCATGGGCGATAGTAAGCTCTCAGAATCCAAATGCGGTGTATGATGGTTGCATCCCCGAGGAGGGACTACCGGGAAGAGTTACCGAACAAGCGGGTCAAGAGTGGTGCGCACGAACCATATACGCGTAGAGCGCATCTTGAGCTGCGGCGAGGCGAAAAATGAAGCCGAGAGCACTACCGAGCTTGCTCTCGATTGGCTCGCCGGGTCCCTCGATTAGAGTTACCTTTGGCTCCATGATAAAATTCGCCAGATCCAAGGTCCACAGAACGACGGCAGTGATAAACATGGTGAGGATAGCGGCCATAGTTAGCACATAAACCCGGATGCGTCGCTTTTCCCGCTTTCTAAGAAAAATGACAGCGCGTTAGTTAAACCTGCCAAGAGCGAAGAAGTGAAGCCCCGTACAGGAGCACAAAGCCTGCCCTGATGACTAGGACCCCGTAAATTGCTGCAGGAGCGGTGAGAGGGGGCATTCCACCAGTCACTGCGACTCACTGAGAAGAAGAGTTTCATTAGTGATTGCGACGAAGTTGCGTACAACGTCCTGGCCGATTTCTTGGAGGGTGGAAATCTCGTCCGGAGCCATGACAAAGGTCAACGGTCCAAAATTATTTGTAATGGTTATATACCCAGCAACCATCCGTCCTTTGGAGGTTGGCTAGAGCCGCACCGCGATGGAATCCCGGAGATTTGACAATCGCAGCTAAATTAGATCATCCAGTCCGCGCATTCCGTATGGCGAACTGCTGATCAAGTCAATTGCTCGTCGAAATATCAGAAGTCGGGATCAACATTGAGACTGCGGTTGAACACAGAGACCAATACCGACGATGGTGCCTTGTTCATCTCCCGAAGGAAGACGCTCGTTCCTGAGTACAGCTGTTTCGGGGCGGTGGTTGAAGGACCGATATCTTTGCGCTGCATTAATACTTCATCAGCATCGATATTTTTGCGCTGTATTAATACTTCATCGTTGCCCGAGATTTGTCGTAATTATAACTCGCCTGTCGGAGATTTCATGGCCCGCCATGCACGGCTTCCCACCACTTGCTGTGTCGCCTGAGAACGA
Organism: Mycena metata; assembly: GCA_029378385.1. Taxonomy (NCBI): domain Eukaryota; kingdom Fungi; phylum Basidiomycota; class Agaricomycetes; order Agaricales; family Mycenaceae; genus Mycena; species Mycena metata. The sequence goes on from JARKIB010000022.1 coordinate 635,047, forward strand.
TCCTAGCTTGACCACAGGGACGAACCGGAGGAAGAGTAAGCCAGTAGCTTCACCATCCTGTTCCTTATCTAGCGCGACACGCTCTTCTCTCATTGGTGATTCGAGTTTCGTGAATCGCGTATCCGCTGCGGCACCATGAGCACGTTTATGGTCGATGTCCTTTGCTCGGGATCAGCCGCATCTTCAACGGTGGCGACCTTGGTTTTGAGGCCGTGACATTTGGCTTCCGAGGCATAACAAACACTTGGCAGTGGCGGCTCAGTTCAGAGTCTGCGTTAAAGACGTCGTCAGGACGCCGCTGCGTACGAGTAGCTGCCAATTAACCTGGGTTCGAGGGTTCCGCATGATAATTAATTGGGACTTACCTGATTCCACGCGAGAGTTCGATGCAACCGGTGATGGATCAGCGGCCCCAGCTGCCTGAATCGGTTGAGTAATCTGACCTACAGTTTAACATAAACGGTAAAGCCTCTAAAATGATTCAGAGTCAGGATGTTGGCTTGGGACTCTGTGGGCGGCGCCGCCCGAGTGGAGTAGGGACTTCTTGGTATTGTCAACGTCGGGTGCGCCGCGGACTCGTTATATCGCCACGAACATTCTCCTCCCTGGTTGGTCGCCGCTTGCGCGTACGACGTCGGGGAGCCGGAACTACCTGAACGCATCCTTCAACTCGTAAAATAGGCTTTGGTTGCAATTCAAGTGGATGAAGGGCGGGGACATCTACATCTTGGCTCGTGGAACGACGGAAATCGGGCGAAAATCGCAGGGTTGGGTTGGTTTTAGCACCCTGTAAGCCGAAACGAAGCGCAAATCTGAGCCCAACTATCAGAAGAAAATGGCGGTATGACACCTATTGCACTTACCGTTACCCTACCCTTCCTTCCTTTGAACGGACAAATACAATACGAACGGCATATAAAGTATATTAGTTGGAACAACAGAATAAATTCAACAGAAATTATGTGGTCACCGACGTAAGAAACTCTCCGACTGCGTCCCAATACCCCTCACAAGTAAATGTATCCGCTGCGTTGGCTAAGTTAAGGTCCGGATGACTCTGATACGGCATACACACCATGTCTCCCAGCTGCAAATGGCACGAATCGATCGTACTCTGAAACGGGATCCGAACCGCCACCGCCGCGTTTTTGCGCAATCAACCAGAGAGCCTCCATGTGCTTCCGCGGCACGACCTCGTCCTGTGTGCCGCTGAGCATGAGAATCGGTAGTGTCGGTGGGATTCGCGGTAATTTCACGGCGGAGTTCCACCGCTGAAAGCAGAGGAACGAGAAGAGTCCGATTATTGGCCAGTCGCGCACGACGCGCGGGAGGGAGAGGAATGTGTTCTCTACGATGAGAGCCGCGATCTGTAGGGATCTATTTAGCAGATGACGGCGACTGGAGGGGAAGGAAGAAGAACCGCAGATGGATTTCGGCTGGCGAGGTCGATGGCCACGGCACCGCCGAGAGAAGTACCGAATAATATCTACAGAGGACAGCATGAGCAGCTTGAGCGGGCAGTTTAATTTTCCGTACTGTTGGGAGTGAAGAAAGTTCAGCGTCGGCTTTGACGTGGTCAAGGGCTGCCTGGGCATCTAACCGAAGAGCTAGGTGAAAGCTGAGCTCGGAGGAAAAGACAGACTGTAGGATGGCCTGACCTTTCTCTGACGGAATGCCTTCCGAGTCACCATACCTTCAAACTGATGTTAAATAAAAGGAGGAGAGACAGAGAAAAAGACAATTGCCCGCGGTAGGAGAGCATCAAAACGTTGCATCGGCGCATCACGAATCGTTTGGCAGCATAAATTGTGTCACCGTAATTCATACCGTTTCCGTGGAATATGATGACCGTAGCCACAGCCGCCGTATTCTGTGCTGTATTATCAGTCGGCGCGAAGAAGATACAAAAGAAAAATCATGACATATTTCGCTGGGGGCCGAAAAGCTGTATTTACATCCGGGAAATCGTTTCTCGCCTGGCGTCGAATTTCTGAGGCGGACTGTTGGGCCTGGTGCAGCATGTAACAGTGTAGAAGGGCTCCATCCGCGGTTTTGAGCTGAAGATCAGAGTATGCCAGTCCGAGTTCCGAAGGACGCGCGACCACTATCCCCTTGGTAATTAAGCAGGCGTCGCACATTCAAGAAGTTTCGTTACCTCTCGGTCGACCTTCGAACGCAGAGGGGTAAACGAGGCACTTTTGGCCGTACCGCAGAAACTTCGGGGGTAGTTCAGTTGAGTCACTTCTGCCAGTGGCAGGAAGAATGAGTTGCAAGAGGCAAATATTTACATTGGAGAGCATTCTGGGCCGCGAAGCCCTTATGTACGTCTTGAGGACCGCAGAGTCAAAGTAGTACTTGATTCCGACGCAATTCTGGTCGAAATTCACGAAATGGCGATGGTGGCAGGTTGGTGGCAGGAGGCAAGGACCTTGACCGGCCCACGTCACGGGCCGGTTATCCGAGCCAGTGATCTGATCACAGCCACTCAGTGGCAGTGCAGTGGCACTCACTCTTAACCGCCATTCAGACAGACCTAGACCCAATGGATAACGCTGTAACCGCGCTCGAACTCGCGTTCGACCAGGCTAAGCGAGCCATTACCGACGCGCGCAATGAGCCTTCTCCAGCGAGTATCGCCCTCGCTACGTCGGAAGCTAAATGCCGCGCCCTCGAAAGAAAGGTTGCAGAAGGTTGCCACCCTTGAAGATGCGGCGAAATCTCACTCACAGAGCCTCACCAATGAGATGTGTCGCCGTGTGGCGGCAGACGCGCGATTCACGAGACTCGAGTCCAGAATGCAAGAAGAGCGTCTCGTGCTGGAGAAGGAGTGGGAGGAGCTGAAGGCGACGCAAGGAGAAATTACGAAGAAGCTGCAGAAAGATCAGGCGCTCCTCGAGGCCGCGCAGGCGAAGCTGCTGGTCGATAAACGGACTGCTGTCACGAACTTCAAGCGGTCAGTGGCCGAGATGGAGGCAGGGCTGGAGGAGCAAGAACGACCGCTGAAGACGCGGAAGATCGATGATAAAGGTTTTTCTTCTTTCGGGGAGTCCCTCTGGCCCGTATCTGATCATGACCGCTCGTCCACAGCGTCAACGTCCACCAACGACGGGGAGAAAGCAGCGGCGAACGGTACTCCTAAACCGAAATCAGTGGGTCTTGGCGTTTTCTTTGTGCCCTTTCCTGTTCACAAAGCGCACTTTTGAAGGCGCCCAGTCTTTTTGACAGTACATTCATCCGCCGGAGCTTATTTTCACCTATTCATCCTGTCAATTCCCGTAACGCAACATAGATGCGTAAGACGTACGATAAAGGTTTCCTTTATTCACGGAGTCCCTCTGGCCGATGTCTTATTGATATTCCGCAGGATCGACATCCACCGACGATGTGGTGACGGCGGTTCCGCGTGCTACTAACCCGGAATCAGTGGGTCCTCCTTCTGTCATCACGCTTTCTTGCTCACAAAATGCACTTTCGAAGCTCTCCAGTCCGAGTTCTCTAGAGATTGTTGTAAGTGCATGAAAATTGTCTCTCATCGACACTAATTGATGGATCCACGTTTTTCAGCCAATCCGTCTTGCTCACAAAGTGCACTTTCGAAGCTCTCCAGTCCGAGTTGTCTAAAGATTTTGGTAAGTGCATAAAAATTGTTTCTCGTCGACGCTGATTGATGGCTCCACGTTTTTCAGCCAATCCGTACCTTTGCAGAAAAAGTATCCCTCATGCCAACAACAATAATTGATATTTGCGTTCCCAATGATATTACCACCATCCTGAAGATTCTTTCGGGCCTAGGCTCCGTGACGCGTCCGTTCGGACTTCAAACTGCTCAAGGAAATCAGCCCAAGCAAGAATCGCTCCACCTTCATCTGGACCTCTCTCTGGACTCCTTCTTGGACCTCGCCCTGGATTCATTCTCTTGCCCGAACAGTAACGACTTGCAAGTTTACCCCAACCGGCGGAAATGGCTGTCTAATTTCGACAGCTGACAATGAACTTCCTTTATTACCAGTCTCCTACCCAGCCTCAGTTACGGGGTTGGGAGTCACTGTAGTATTATAACATTGTGATATCCGTGGAAATATCATACCGTAAGAAGCCTGATCGCAACATACTGTATGTCAAATTTATTGCTTCCGAACTTCAAGGCCCAACCCCTCCACAGAGGCTGGCCTTTAACAACCGTAAACAACATAGCCACCCGCTTAACTGAGTTTTTGCAAACCTTGTGTGTTGATTCCAGGTCTTTCCAGAAAAGTGGCAGGGGGCTTCTGCGGGCATTAGGGTAACGCTGGGCACTATTGCGGAATATTTCGGGCCAGGGAGATGTCAAAAACGAATATTTACACAAATTGTGGCTATGTTGTTTACCTTTGTTAAAGGCCAGCCTCCGTGGAGGGGTTGGGCCTTGAAGTTCGGAAGCAATAATGAATCTAGACCATCAATTTGATGGGCCATTGGTCTGTCGTAATTTACAGCTGCATACTTATAACACTGACTCCCAACCCCGAAACGCGAGGGTGGGTAGGAGACTGCTTTATTACTCGTCTCGACCCGCGGCCGCGCGGGTTCCTGCAGATCCCTGCCTGCTTGCCGATATTGCTGCATGCATCCCGTTGCGGTTCCTGATTCGGCAAGAAACAACTGGTCGAGACGAGAATCTTCCTAAATCCTCCGAGTCATGGCAACTTAAGAAGTCGTCTCAACTTTCTTTTATCTTTGGGCTACATGATATCCGACCGTACACCGCCCGTGATTGCTACTCCCGCTGCTTATTAGGATGCGTGCATATATAGAGCTGACAGCTGCGCAGCTCTGCACTTGAGTGCCGCGACCGCTATCACTGAAGACTGAATTGGTGTCCAACGGCAGGACGGGACGCGCAGTGCGTCGTGCTCCGTTCAGATGAAACTCGACGCCAAGCAGCGGCAGTGCCCAATGGTTCAGGGTCGCGCCAGCGGTGTCTGACCACAGTTTGTCCGTCCTATCGCCTCTGCCACTCTGGGTCCCGAACAACAATTTAAGTATCATCAAGCGAACTGTAGTAACCAAGGTCGGGATATCCCGACATACAGCAAAAATGTTGTGATGTTCAACATTGATATCAAAGGCCCAACTGCAAAGCCCCTGATTAGGGGGGTAGTACTCAAGTACTCAAGTACTCAAGGACGCTGCTTGAATTGTGCTCAATCACAATTGCCCAGTGGCTCCTATCCAAAGCATGACCGGAAAAGAAAAGATCTTCAAAGAAGGCGAACTCAATCAGCATCATGATCAACTTCCTGACGGATCTACATATATCATCTTGCCAGCTCCATGACCTGACATCCCACTCCATGTCTTCGGCGTCCTCCTCAGGCGCGTCCCTCGCTCGGTCGCAGTCGAATGGCTCGTCGACTCGTCGACCCCGCCCACGATCACCTCCGTCGATGTACGTTGCCTACGAGTCGACCATCGCTAAGCCCCCGAAACCACTGCTTAAACTGGACAAGAAACCGAAGAAGGGGTCGAAAGCCAAGGCCCCGCCCCTGCCAGATCCACCCAATCCGTTCCCCGCTCAGAATTACACATCGACATCGACCCCGACGGTGTCCGACCCGCTGCAGCGGCGCCCGTCTGCCACATCGTTCTTCAGTCTGCGGCGGAAGACCGTCAGTCACGCCCCATTATCGCCGTCCATCCCGCCTCCAGGGCGCATAATAGTCCCGATGCGAAATCGATCACCGGGCGCATCACATCGCACACCTCAGCAACTACACGAAGCCAACGTACATCCTGTGGAGGATATCGAGCCAGTCTTTCGCCAGTCAGGCAAGGCCGCCCGGCTACTCGGCGAGGCCTCCGGGTCGCGGATTTCCGAAGCCGACCGCAGCAAAGTCGTCGCGGCCAATTTTTCTGGTATCTTCAGAATACCCTCCTCGGCTGTAGACACGGAGGCTTCGTCCTCTGACGGGCGCTCTTCCATCGACGAACCGCTTGAGCACGAGTGGCATAGCGACGACTCGCATATCCAACGAGAGTCCACCTTCCTCACCCCCATGGAATTCGCCTCGCCGCGTCCAGAATCCGTCGCGCTGACTAGGCGGCGCGAGGCATCCGACTCGGACACCGCCTCGGGGAACGAGGACGATGAGGGCGCGGAGCCCATTACGCCCATTGCCTCCCTGCCGCCGCCCACCACACCACACCGCCGCAACCGATATCGATCCCACTCCGAATCGTACGGCGGACACTCGCGCCAGTCCTCCCACGCCTACGAGCCAGCGCGCCCAGACACGCCGTTCCTCGACACGCTCGTGGCCGTGGACTCGCAGGTGCTCGTCGCGCACAACGGCACGGGCCCGCGGCGCACGCATATTCGCGACACATCTGTTGTACGCGCGGAGCCGAAGGAAGGATGGATGGGCGAGTGGAATCAGGGGGACATGCAGGATGTTATTCACAAGCTGCGCTCGCTCAAGTGAGCACGCGCTTGTGGTGTGCTCTTATTTATCCTGCATTAAAAGTTTATCGTCTCCGTTGCATTTTCTTCTGGTCTCCGTGGCATGTAATTCTAATTGCTCGTCTCATTGTATCAACGCACATCATATGCTTAATTTATTATAGAACTCTGCGTACGCAATCGGTGTCGTCAATGCAGAATCCATTCAACGGTCCGACCTCGCGTTGACGGTAAACTTCATCCCGAGATGCCAAGGGCCAAAGAATCATTCTCTGATTCGGCCTTTCAAACTCCGTCCCGTGATCTTTTCTTCCTCTGCCTTCCCCGCCATTTGACCGTCCTTCGCCCTGTTAACAGCTGCAATTGTCGCTCCACCTAAGACCACAGCATCATCGCCCTTGACAGCACGGAGCCTGTGGCAGCTGCAACGATTGGTGTCTTCGAATTGACGCTCCAAGACATGCAGCGACAAAACCCGGAGAACCGTCGGCTTTTCGATTGTACTTCGAGCATATGACCGCACGGGGGTAGAACGCACCCAACGATAAGCGGTAATTTCGACATTTTCTGGTTAGTTCATTATGTTATTTCGCGTCAGTGCAGTTCCGTTTAAATTCACGCAGCGTGTCACTCAAAATGGAAACGGCTCCATCTCGTTGCTGCCACACCGTCCGACCTTCGTGGGTTTCCGCTGGGTTCAAGCTTTCATACCGAATACTTAACTTTTCATTCTCTTCGCGCTTCAAGGTTTTCATCTCCTCGCTGTCGCCTTGTCCTCTCGAGCCATCCTCCTTGTTACCGAAACGCTATCTTTAGGCAGTTCTGGCAAGACCCTCGTGTTGGAAACGCAAGATCAAGCGTTATCTCGTCTAATCTCCTCCGCGGGGCCTTATCTTTCCCATCTTATCAAATCTGATAACGGCAAAATCGGTCAACCAAATCTTCCCTTCTTTCGCCAAATTGCATGCACATGCGCTAGCCAATGGCCGACTCATTCCGGATGACCTCAAAACGTCTGCTCGATTCTCTATTTATTTTATTCCGAATTTCCTCATATCGCAGGGACCGTCCTTTCAGGAGGGTACAAAACGGACGGGTGCCTTGTCCTCAATACCCAGGACCATCTTGGAAGGACGGGGAGATTTCTACCGGGTGCCAAGATTCTATAGACGCATTCGGGCTACAATTCCCTCGCCATACGTTACCCACCGGGCGTGAGGAACTCCTTGCCTCTCCCTTATAAGACGATCCCCGCCAGCATGCCCTTAACAGCCCACGCCTGTTCCCCAGCCCCATGGATTCCGTTTTCCCCTCCGCAGTCGTTGCAGCCCAAAAACTCGACCCCGACCGCATTCCCCGCATCCTGCTTACCGCCTTGTATCCAAAGCAAGTATGGTATTTCATGGCCGCCTTCATCGCGGTCGTCTCCCTCATTCACTTCATTTCCGTCCTACATGCCCACGCGACACGTAAACATGCTCATCCGGCCTCCGACGACGCGGCGCGTCTGCGGCACGGCATCTCTTGGAGCCGTCTGCCTCTTGCGACGCTCAACCTGTTCCGTACCGTCGTATTCCGTTGGTCAATCACCATCGCCGGCGCCTATACACTCAATGTCGCCGATTTCCTGCTCGCTGGCATGTACCTCGCAGTGATCTTTACGTGGACATTCATAAACTGTACGCACACCCACCCATATCGCACTTCATTTACTGACGCTATTTAATTTACCAGCGAAGAACCTGGAGGGGATGAAGTACGATCCGAAATACTGGGCAAACCGCTGCGCGCACATCGCGGGCTCGCAACTCCCGCTGATGACTGCGTTCGGGATGAAGAACAACCCGATATCTTGTAAGTACGTTTTACTCGCCAGAAGCCCAGATTCTAATCGAACTCTCATTTTGATGCAGTCCTCACCGGGATCAGCTTCGATAAGGCGCGTTGGCTGGGGCTTGTGCTTTTTGTACGCTGTTTTTGTTAATCTTGCGCACAGCTTGAGCACCTCCATCGCGTAATGGCCCGCGTTCTTTGTGTGATGTTCTGGATTCACGCCATGTAAGTTGTATCGCCTCATTCGAGACGACTGGTATTTACCTATGTGTTTCGATTCAGCGGCCGGGTGAGTCTTACCGTTTTGTCCCCCGCTCCTATTTAGCTTTTTGGTTCTGTTTCTGCGCAGGGTATCCTCGGGTACGTAGTGTTAAACATGAACCCACTGCGCTGATGCTGTCTTCCACAGTCTCGCAGATGATGCCACTACTCACTGGCATATCGGGGTGCTTGGGGCGTCCTCTCTGACCCTCTTGTGCCTTCTCTCCGTGCGTCCGCTCCGATCGCGCAGCTACGAAGTGTTCCTTGTCCTGCATCTAACGCTGGGAGTGGTGGCTCTGGCGGGCGCATACAAGCATAGTGCGGATTTCGGGTTCGTCTCCACCTCTCTTGAACACTTCGTCAGAAAATTGGCTAATTATTATATTCAGATACGGCAGCTTCATCTGGCCCGCCCTATTCCTCTGGGGCCTCGACCGCTTTTTGCGCCTCACCCGGATCTCCGTAATCAACTCGCGGCTGTTCGGCAAATCCCGGAGTTCAACACCGCGCACTATCACTTCCCCCGCGACCGTGTCTGTGCTCTCTCCCCACTTTCTGCGCATTGCGATCGACGCGCCACCGTACTTTCGCTGGCGTGCGGGACAGAGCGCATACCTCACGATTTATGGCGCATACGGAAGCTCGATGACCGAGGCACATCCATTTACGATTGCGAATTGTTCCGTGGGTGCCTGGAGCGGCGTTAGTGGTGCGAAATTGAAGGATGAGGAGAGCTCTACGGAGGGAGTTGTGGGCGACGGCAGCACAGGCGCAACAGATGCCGCCGGAGAAAATAACTCCGACCCCGGCAACGAGTTGAACGCACCGGCACATGAATCTGGACACCTGACGTTTATTCTCCGCGTCCGGACTGGGTTTACGAGGCGGCTGCGTGAAGCTGTATTGGCAGCGCCCGATAGTACGATTGCCGGCGTGAGCAAGTCGTTCAAAGCCTTCGTCGACGGGCCGTACGGCTCCCCGCCAGACGTGAGGGGGTTCGAAACGGTGGTTTTTATCTGTGGTGCGTTCAAGTTCCTTTGACTTACTAAATCGATACTGAATACCCAGCACAGGAGGCTCTGGTGTTTCATTCACACTGCCGCTCTTCCTAGATCTCATTCAGTGAGTTCACCGCAGTATATTTTGTTCCCAGGTTGAATTTATTATCGTACAGTGGTGCCCGCGCGCACACCAACCCGCGCTGCAGACGCGTCCTCTTCGTATGGGCAATCCGCGAGCCTGGTACGTCTTCTTGCCCTGTTAGCCGATCTTGCATCACTCAATTCCCTCAGACCAAATCGATTGGATCGCCGATGCACTGGCGGCCGCGCTCCTTCAGCGGTCGTCTTCCAGCGCGCTTAACACACTCGACATCGAGATCAGACTCCACGTTACCTCTGCCCCGGAGGACACGCAGGTTCAGTCACTGGATACCGAAGGTTCTTCCGCCGCGAGCGATCTCGAGGCTGCTGCGGCCACTATTGGCACCGACGAAAAAGTGAGCCCGAACCCGGGGGCGAAAGCGCAGCTACTCGAACTCCCAAACGTGAACCTGGTTTATGGGCGTCCAGACATCGGCGCGATTCTCGGGGGAGAGATTGCGGCGGTCAGAGGAGCGGTTAGCATTAGTGGTAGGCAAATCAATGGGTTCTGCTTTCCTGTATGGACTTTACCGACATTTTTTAGTGTGCGGCACGACGGAACTCGCAGACGGTGTACGTCAGGCACTCCGCGGTGGAAGTGGTACGGTCGGGCTTGGTATGGTCGAGCGATTCGTAGACGTGCTGCGCGGGGGGCCTAGCGTGGTGTTGCATGTCGAGGGGTTCGGGAGCGGCTGAGATAACTCTCGGAAATAACGATTAGTCTCTGCGCTACTAGAACTGACGGCTATTTGATTTTACTTGAGTTCCAAAGAGGCCACCGCTTAAGATTTGTTGGTCGACGGTGAATTAATCAGGATTCGGAGATTCAGGAACCTCCTTCGTCTTCGCTTCCGTCCGAATGTTGAGTAAATCAGCGTTGTTCACGTTGCCGAACAGGCGAAGCGCCCATCCGTCTCCGGGAAATCAGCATTATGATAAATTCGGTTAAGAGTCGAAGCCTGGTGTCTTCCTCTCGAACCGAAAGCCAAAATTGTGGGTCAATGTGTTAGGTCGGAAGAGTTCGGACCAAGCTCGGATCTAACGGATCTGATCCTGAATCCGGGCCGCATCAGGTCATCCCGCTTCCCTTGCTTCGACTCACATCCACGGTGGGAAATCGTATTCGACAAGCTGCAAACCCGCGTTAAAAGACCTTGCCACCCTCAAGATGAGCGTTCGCGGCCACACTTTGTCCTCAACCGCAACACCCAATCGGAAGCTGACGGCGGCGAACAGCAACTCAACAGCCAGTTAGATCGTGGCTATGAAGGCTGTAACTCAGGCTGGCGCTTGACATCTCCCTCTCTTCCACTGTCAGTCACTCGCGGTAATGGACTCCCGCTCGGACGACGAGTACGTCCACGCCTCGCCGCCAGCGTCGCCTGTATTCACCTCGTGAGCGGTGACCTTCATCCGTACCATACATTACTTGACGCCGGCGCCGGCGCTTAATCTTTCAGGAATGGCGGTGGCATTTTTTCTGGTTCCCAGCATTTCGTCGTAGCCGGTGGAACCTTCACCAATCTCACTAAGAACTACATAACGGCCCCCGCTATCCCTTCTGGTACTGTTATCATCCTAGTCCACCGAAGATGCTGATATCATGTGATAGACATTCGGATGATTCCGATGGGAGACATAGACCTTCAGCAGCAGCTACAAGTGACCGAGAGATCGAGGGTCGTCAGTTTGGGAAGCGAAAGAAGATGTGCGCGGCGAGTATACTCAGCGAGGATCTATGGGCACACATCGGATATGACCGTGGCCATATATCAGGGCGACCGAGCTGAGGAGGTGTGTCAAACTTTATTTATGTAGCTGAAGCCACGTTTACTCCCAGCAGGACTGGCGACGAGACATTGAGCAATTTTCGTCCCTTCGGTAAGTCGTTCTTCTTGCCCCCTTCTCGCATGCGACTGGGAGCTAAATATCATCTAGACACCCGAACGTTCTTCAGATCTGGGGAGGAGCCAGTGCTGGCAATGTACACGCCGCAGTATTTTACGGCGGTGCAGCCTTTGCTTTTTGTCGGTTGCTCCAGATTGACGCCAAACCCTAGACCTAGTCCCATTCAAACAATTCACAGCCCGTTATGAGCATTCCCCCATTATGAGCGTGTATCTTCTGGCATATTATGCAAGTGAATGAATTGCGTGCCCTCTCCAATACTGATGTGTGGTCATTTCCCCAGATGGCCGAGTTGGAGGTATCAAATTCTGTCTGAATCAGATCGCCTTGCTGACTATGTCATAGCAAACTTGGGAGGATCTCATGTCAGGACTACCCCTCTTATTGCAGGCCCCATGTGTAAGTTTGGTCTGCACATCGCGTTGACTGCACGCTTAGGACGTTCAGTTCTCTTCCGATTACACCTTCTGGATCCGGGCTACAACTGGCCGCCTATCTCTGGACTTCGAACCCCCAGATAGCAACAGTGTAGTCGACTTGGGGGGTGCAATCCCCGTGGGGGACGTTCCCCATCCGATTTATGAGATGCCGGACATCAATGCGCTCTTTAAAGCAAACCCGGAGGCCGGGGTGATCACTTCATTGACGCTGGAGGAGTATCATCTTATATGCCAGTTACGGGCCCGAGCCCGAGCGTACACTGTCTCCCTATCCGCAACGGTTGGCCTGGGTTGGGTCCTATCTGGAACCTCGCGAGATGCCCAAGAGATTCGCGTTATGTCTGAATCTTTCGTCGTGGCAGGTTGGCCAGCCCTGTGGCCGCCTGGTCGGCTGAGCAAAGTCGGGGAAGATGGCTGGACTCGGTATCAGTCATCGCTCAATTACAAGACGCGTTGACCAAAATACTTGACAGATACACCGCTGAAGATGTATCAGGTACTCGTATGCATTGCCGTGTGCGCTACTATGATGATGGTCGGGCTTGGCTCAGTCAAGCAAACCACGTCTTTCATCGTCGCCAAATCACATCTAATTTAGGCGCTTATGGTGGGCCTCATATCCTTTTAACCTCTTAATAAACAAAGCGATTGTTTCCATAGTTTTGGTTGACAGGATTTACTTCTGCATCGAATTTCCGGCCAAAGCGCAGGACACGCTACCGCTACCAGGTTATTTGTTTGTGTGCCCGGTGGTAGATTTTGGAACTACGACATTCAAATGGCCCGACTGTCCGGTATACTGGTCTCTCGACCCCTCAGGGGTTGAACGTCTCAGTGCGGAGGATGCGACAAGTCTTGGGTTCCCGCCTTTCCGACTGCACACAAGCGTGAGAGGCCACTCCTGGGATGACAGCATTTATGCCGGACTCCGTCAATTCCACCAGGCAAAAGGGTTTGATTCAGAGAGTCAGGACGTCGCCCGACATCTCGGTCATCCAATTTACCAAGTCTCTGGCAGGGAGGATCCACTGTTCGCCTATTGTGAGTCGTCGACGTGGATCAATACTTGTGGCTAAAAAATAAATTCCAGCCGGCGACGAGGATTCATCGACGGAAGTAGATGATAACTCACAAGTGTCGGCAGAGGATGGTGAGTATAACATGTCCAGGACGACCTGCGCTCATCAACATTTGCAGCACCAGTCGAAAGCGACGAGGAAGTCGATGAACGAGCGACTATCCACGACGAAGACCAGGAAGTCGATGGACGAATGAGTATCCACAACGGAGACGAGGGGGCTGATGAACGAACAAGAATCCACGACGAGGACTCGGCCATCTCGCAGGCGTCGAAGTTCACAATGAGCGTACAGTTGATTTTGATGTTCTTCGTGGTTTTATGTTCGATACATGATGTGATCTGATAGCTAAAAGTAAATTGGGCGGGCTGTGGTGTAAGAATGGAAGCCCTTCGTTGTCTTCGTGGCGTGTGTTGAGAAGTTTGACTCAATTCTCGACATCAGCGTCAAAATTTGAACCAAGGTTGGACGTGGGATTCATGAGAACGATGAATCTGTACTATCAGTCCAAATGGGTCCGAATTTTCCCAATGGGTCCGAATTTACATTTTCTCTCTCTCATTTTCTAACCTTTTCCCTCGGAGTCTTCCGGGATTTACTCGTGTAGTAGTCGTCCGTATCCGTGTAAATCTACTAAGGAATCGAGTGAGGGGAAGATTTGGGAAAGTGTTGCCGGGGGATCAAACCCGGTATGTTTTGGCACAAGCACGTTGTTCTGTTTTGCTCGCTCGCAGTGAGGCCCCGAGAAAATTTGAGAGCATATTGCAGGGAATTTAAAAGGTTCTGCCTCTAAGAATTTTCTTGCCGGGCCCAAGTTAAACTGCAATGGAAGAGTTTTGAGGGCCATCATCGAAGACGTGACATATTCAATCCCCGCCCCATCACAGTGATCATCAACTAACTCGGCGCCGCTTCCGTGGCAAGGAAATCACGATCAATCAGCGGAGATTTGATGCTGCTTGTGACATTGAGTGACTGTATGAGTCCCCTCCATATTGCAGTCGAAGTCTTCCCCGGTAAAAAAATCTAAGGAGGCAGAATGTCTTAAGGACTGTCCAATACTACCCTCTAATTTCCCTGGGGCTTTCCAGACACCGGGTAAGGTACAATGTTGTTGTTGTCCCAAAATGCCCTGAGTTTGATGGACCGGCGACCGATTTTCTGTATCCTCCCCTCACTCTATTCCTTAGCAAATTTACACAGATATGGACCACTACTGCACGAATCAACCCCGGAAAACTCCGGGGACAAAGATTGCAAAATGAGAGAGAAGAAATGTAAATTCGGACCCGTTGGGAAAATTCGGACCCATTTGGACTGATAGTAGAGGATTCGTATGGCATCAATGGCATTAATGGCATTGATGCCATACAGAATCGTGAACGATATACACATACGTGAACGAGTTACAGAACCTTGAAGGATCGGAGGAGACCCGAACGATTCCATCACACGTGAAGGGAATCTTCGAGCCTTAACGAGGCGGCCTTCTGCCACGTTCACGATACAGATCGCCTTCGGGATCGCTCCTATCGTTCACGACTGCACCGCACGTTCACGATTGTTGGTTTCCTTCTCGATATTCACTGGTAAATCCTTCACGAGGAACAAAGAAATAAGTCTTCTGGACAATCCTTCAGGACATTGACGCACCTTTACGTCCTGCAGCCGCCTTCACGACCTGCGGTCAACCCTTCACGATTGTACGCGCCACATCATGTTTGTAGGTGTTGCGCTAACACGTGCCTGTTTCTTTCTTTCTTTCCTTGCCTCCGTCCGCCACCAGTGGCACCACCATCCAGCAGCCTGTCGTACGTATGTCGTGCAGACCCCTCATCTCGAGATCTCATGTTGGTAAAGGCCACAAATTTCGCGCGCCAGGTGCCGATGAACGGCGATGGATGGGGAGGGAGCGCGGCACCGCGCGGGGGCTCACACTCACGGCGGTACACTCCTGCTAGGTGTTCTTAGCGACTTGGAGGAAAGCTACTGACTAATCTCGGGCGTGTTTGCTCACGAATCGATGCCGATGCCGCGTAGACAAGGACGAGGAAGAGCTAGAGGACGGAATGGGGCGAGGACTGCCAGTGCGGGTGTACAGTGTAGAGGTGCCGCACACCTGCACGCGGGCTCTATTCCTTAATATTGTCTCCTTCCCCGCCGAAATTTTGTGTGGCCCGCCGTCCGCTACGTGCACAAGTACGCATCCATCTCCATGTCGTGCGCGGCGCAGCACTTTATCGGCTCCGATGTACTTCGGAGGTGCGCAGTGTATCGGTCATTCAGTGCCCGAAAGACGCACCCGAATGTCATTTACTTTGAGCTGACCAGGCTCTGGTCTCGAAGCACGCGATGCCGCGATTTCTGCCTGTTTCTCCAGCCCGTACTCTGTTGACACTAAGGACGTTCACAGCTCTTGCATCATTTGCATTGTCCCTTCCTCTTTCGAACATCTCGGCCCTGACCATGGGTACCGCTCACGCTCGAATCAATTGCTTCTGGAGGGGTGCGTCTTCGAATTCTCAATTGTTTCTCCAAGTAGCTTATTTACGCGCCTTCCGCTTGGCGCAGTAAGTTCGATTTCCTCCCTGGATACGTAAAGATTAGGGGCTTTTCTTCCTACGGTTCCCTTCTGCTCATATATATTTCCCAATCCAGCATCCTACCGTCCTCATCGCTCAATGTGGAACCGTTCCCATCAACGTAAAGAAATATGGCTATCGACATTGTAGAACGTACGTTGCATTTATTCATGGTATACGGCAGCCCATGGCACAAATTGTAATCTTGTATGACAGTTCCTTGATTCTGCCTCTGACAACCACCCCGACGAGTAGGGAGGTTAACAGCCCAGGTGTGTTTATTCTGTCCTTGAGGAAATGTTGACGACACCCAGCTGCTGGCTTCAGCGATGTGGGCATCTCCTGGGGGACCTTGACACGCTTGTCAACTCGCGCTTTTGTATGTTGCATCGGCCAGGTATATTTCTGATGTTTTTCCAATTCCGAGCTCGGTGAGGCCTATCGATGATAGACCTCAGAAGTGTCACAGCCTCGAATCTGTGTTTCGCACTCTCTCCTTGCAACTGTAGGTATAATGTGTACCTCTTTAGATACGAATCTCAATTCAAACCTCTGCTGCTCTGTTTCCAAACCAGCCGTGGCACGGAGATTCCTCAAGTCTGGACTCAATTCAAGGTCATATCATATCCATTCTTCATCAAGTTCATGTGTTTGACCACCGATTTTGCTCGCGCTATTTAAAAAGGCTTGCTGGACCTCTTACCATGCATAGATGTATACCTGAGCCTTAGGTTCCGTCCTCACGGGTAGCTCGCTTCCTCTGTTCATATGAATCATATTCCATGTCCTTAAATTCGACCCAAACTGCGCAGGTGAGCCATATTTGAATATGCAGTCCCTTCTACTCCCGGTGCTTATGATTTGGTTTTGCCGGAAACGTGAGTCAAGTTCCGGTTCAACACTCCAGTCAATTCCTATTCCATGCAAGAAAGTACCTCATGATAAAGCAAACTGACCTTAGGGCAGAATACAACATCCAAGTTGAACTTGTCTGTAAAATACTTGGGGATGAACACAAGTTATGCAAAGCTAGAACCAGAAGCCTCCAAGGACGCTGAAATTGAGGAAATTGTACAAGGGTAACATGAATAAAGAAGACATCTCTGCATTCAGAGCCCAAAATCTATGCGGTCGGCATTCAACCTACCATTCAAACTCTCCCGCATCACGGTTCCTCTGATGTCCATGTGTGTGTCCCCTCCTCCCCTTAGAATCTTTCTTCTGAACCTACTAAGATAGCCTAGAGCTTACGGCCGGCTACGTTCACTTGTAACATGACTGGGATGAATCCCCCGGGCAATCTAATGATGGAGCGAGATTTTCGGGCATCTCGGGGATGTTGAAAATGCACGGTAAGTTAGGTGAGTTTAAATGCACTAGAGTGGTTCTAAACGACTTTTATATGCTACGGCTCTATATTCCTTTAGTTGACTGTTTTCATATCTGAGTCGAGACACCAACAAGCAATCTGCTCACTTGTTCGAAGGTACCAGCTTCCCATAGCCCACTGTCTGCGCAACCGCTCCGCCACTGCCCAATTTCGTACCGGCGCTCAAGGGTTTACCATTATGTCCCTTTCCTGAGAGAGCACACTCCTGAATAACACTCTGTGTTAAACATTCTCACTCTTCCACATGGCCTGTCAACCTCTATGCACTTTGAGAACCTGTCCCCCCGTCCCTTCTCAGCAGTGAAAACTCACTATTCCCTTGTAATAAAATGCAGTATGTTCCTACCCCTGTAACTGACCACTGTGCCCAAGGAGCGGAAGTTTTTGCCGCCACCGCAACACCTAGTTTGGGGCGAGCTAGCACAAATCTGACGACTCAACACCACCGCTGACTGCATGACTGCGGACCCGCAACTTAAATTCAATAATTGCAGCACACCTGAAGGAATGTTACGGTTGTGAACGATGTTAGATAGCCCTGAACGATTGCAGAGGTCATCCAGGACTCACCAGAATTCTGAATGATTGCTCCGGTCCTGAAGGACACGCCAAGTTGTGAAGGTGAGCAGTAAAATCCTTAACGAATTGTTATGTACTTCATGACTGTGCCATCATGAAGGGTTTGCAGAGTCGTGAAGGGGAATCAATCCCTTAAGGAATGGCTCTACACTTCACGAGACTACCATTTCAACCCTGAAGGGTGTGGTCCTACCTTAAGGGGTGTATCGTGAAGGGTGTGCCCGAACGTGAACGTTAGTACATATCGTTCACGATTCTGTATGGCATTAATGGCATTAATGGCATACGAATCCTCTATACATTGGATGTTCATGCATTTTGACTTTTTGTTTGATGGAACAAATTTGAAAGCTCGTGGTCAAGATGAATCCTTGAAGCACATGAGCGGCTATGACCGCGCGAAAAAAAAAGATCCAAAGACTCATTTTTGGTCAGACCTGTGCCTACTGCGCTTTCTGAGCTTTTTTTGGCGAAGGAATGACGGGCATTGACGGCGCCGGAACCATTGATTGCACGTTGAAAATCGTCCAGAAAAAAGGGGAAAAGGCACAAACAATCTGACCTGCACACCAGCCCTGGATGGCCGTTCAAAGGAATTTAATGCAGGGTAAAGAAAAATCTATTTTCCGCCGGAGCCAATTTAAGCGCGTATGTGGCGGTGCGCGGCAGTGATCGCTGATCCCCTTGCACAGACTCCACTACCACCAGGTCTCACCTCTTGTCTTGCTGTCCTTTCACTTCAACCACCACTCTGGGACACTGAACTCGAACCTGCTAGCTCTGCTCTACAAGAAGATACCGATATCTCTTGGGGAAACACTAGGGTGCCTGGAGAATATACGCTACTCTAGATGACGGCCAGGAAGCACCCAAAGCTTCGGCGCGCGCTGAAACTGCCTTTTAACGGTCGCGGAGGCACTACTGCGGTCGCACGGAACACCTTTACACCCAGACAGGGAGAGCAGCCCATTGTCTTTCTGCGCGTCCAAGTTTTGAGCGGAAACAAACTCCTGGCCAAGGACCGGAATGGTTTTAGTGACCCGTGCGCGCATTAGCCCTGTCTAGCTTTATTTTACTCTAATGTTTTCGTGGAGGTTCGTCGTGGCGTCGTTGCTGCAGACGCGGCACCACACCCCGGTGGCAAAAAAGACCGTGAACCCGGTCTACGCGCCAAAGGACGCGACGTGGGACTTCCCCATATACCTCAGCCTCGCGGACAAGCTCGGCGTCGTGGAGCTCGTCGTTTGGGACAAGGATGTGTTGCGCAAGGACTACCTCGGTGAAGCCGGTCTTGCTGTCGAGGACTGGTTTGCCGACGCACGACCAAAGGCTTGGGACGCACCCGGGAACGTCGTACGTCTTCCATGCATCCTCCGCGACCCTTGCCCTGATTTTCTGCGCTTCGTCTTTGTGTTTTTGCTCTTGCCGCCTTTCGTCATCTTTCCTATGTCATCGGAAACGCTAGCCGTTCACCCTCCCGCTGGTCTCCACCCGGCCCAACACCCCCAGCCAAGGCACGCTCCAGCTCCGCGTTGGCTTTGTCGCCCCCCGCGCCCCGCCCACCGCGCAGAACCAGGCGCAGATGGACTTTGACGCGCTCTACAGCAATCTCGTGAAGAATACGCGCAAATCGCTCGTGTCTGCCCCCCCCGTGCGTTTGGCTTTCATTTACACTTTTTATCTCGCGTGGGCGTGGATGAATGTCCGCATCGTCCACCCCGTTTTGCTTTCATTTACATTCCGGAGCTCGAGCTACCCGACGCTCCACTTATCCATGTTCTGGCCTGTGGGTGGGTGCCCGCTCCAGCCTTGTTTGCCTTTCATCTACATTCCGGCGCTCGCGCTATCTACTTGGGCTCTCGTCCCACTTCTCGTCCCCCTCTTCCCCCTTCTCCGTCTACTAGCACTGACCGCCCTCATCTACATACAGACCGAAGGCGTCGGCACCCTCCGCTCGCACATCGGCCCCGCGTTCGCCGAGTTCGAGGACGACGGCGGGCTGTCCTCTGCGTCAGAAGACGAATGCTCTGACGATGGCGAGGGCGAGTCGGAGGAAGGGGAAGAGGATTATCGCTACCAGTCAGAGGAGGAGTTGCAGGAGGAGGAGGAGCTCAACGAGCACGAGGATGGTGGGTGTCTCCCTTTTTTTTCTTTGCTTTCTTCTCCTCAAACTGACTTGATCTCATTCATGCAGTCGCCGCCGTAGACCCCCGCGAAACGCCCGCGGCCTCGCGGCTGCAATCGCTCTACGAAGCCCCGTCGATCAGCGTCATCCCCGGCTCGCCCGCGTCCGAGATTGGTATTGTCGGCGGCGAGAGCAAGACGCCCACGGGCCCGAGCCCGCTGACAACGCCCACGCCGTCATCCTCTGGCGGCATCGTCTCTGCGGTGCCCCTCGGCACTGCTCTCGCTTCTAGCGGTGTTACCGTCGTACCGGAGAAGGAGAAGAAGGGCAAGCCGAGCTTTATCGCGCTGCCGTTGCCGAAGAAGTTTTTGTCAAGGTCGAGGCCGACGACGCCGGGGGAGGGGAGGGATGTGATGCAGAAGGAGCAGCAGAAGGAGGGTGCGGCGAATGGGAATGGGAAGAAGAGGTTCAGGAGGAGTTGGAGTGGTGCTGCAAGTGCGGGGGTGACGCCGCTTGAGGAAATAGGGAGTGCGGACCTGACGGTGGGGACGCCGGGGAAGGTGAAGGAGAAGGGAAAGGAGAAGGAAGCCAAGGAGAAGACAACGCGCAAGGGCCGCCGCCGTCCGAAGCCGCAGCGGACGTACTCGCTCGGGCCCGACCTCGGTCCAGGCGCGAGTGCCGCCGCGCGCGAGAACGACATTGTGGGGATCGTGATGCTCGAGATTGCGGGGGCGGTGGATCTGCCGCGGTTGAAGAACAGTGAGTTTCTTTCCTTCGTTTCTTCCCCGTGACAATCAAGTGCTAATGTGCTCGGACAGTGACGCGAACGTCGTTCGACATGGACCCGTTTGTCGTTATTTCGTTTGGGAAGAAGGTGTTTCGGACGCGCGTTATTCGACACTCGCTCAATCCTGTTTGGGACGAGAAACTGCTGTTCCATGTAAGGAGGTATGAGATTGGGTATGAGGTGGGTTTTTTTGTTTGCGTACCCTCCCTTCTTGAGGGACAACGCTGACGACTTGCGGCGATAGGTCCGCCTGACGGTACTCGATTGGGACAAACTGAGCTCGAACGACTACATCGGCGAGGCGTCCTTCAACGTCAGCGAGCTCGTCGCCGACGCGCCGCAGCCGTTGCCCCTCCCTCCCGCGAGGGACGGATCGACCGCGGTCGCTGCGTCGCCGTCGCTACCTGCGCTCGGCGAAGATGGCGCTGCGGCTGGGGGGAGCGAGAAGGACGCGGCGGCGGCCGAGCGCGGGACACGCATCCCGCTGTATGCGGAGACTGAGGGCGGGGACCACCCCATGAAGGAGTTCAAGCTCAAGCTCGAAACGGGCGCCGCCGCGGGGCGGGAGCCCGTAATTTGGGAAAGCAAGCACAGTCCCGTGCTCAGCTTCCGGTGGGTATTCTTCCTGATCAAGGCAGACTGACTGACCAATGCGGGTGCCGTGTAGGGCCAAGTACCAGCCGTACTCGCTGCTGCGGCAGCGCTTCTGGCGGCAGTACCTCAAGCAGTACGACACTGACGATACGAAGACGCTCTCGCACATCGAGATCACCAGCATGCTCGATTCGCTCGGGTCGACGCTCACGGCGGACACGGTCGACTCGTTCTTCACGCGCTTTGGGAAGGACCCGCGGTCTGACGACCTTAGCGTCGAGGAGGCGATTCGGTGCCTCGAGACGGAGGTCCTACGCCCCCAGAACGAGCGCCGGCGCGTGGACGAGGAGAGCAGCGGCGCGGGCACGGGTCTGCCTAGTACCAGCGCGTCGCCTGCGCCCGGGCGAGGGCTCAGCGGGGAACTGCGCCTCGGGGAGATGGACTTTGCGGGGCCGGCGCTGGATGTAGATTTCATCACGGGGGAGCCGAAGGGGTATGTCACCGAGCCCTCGGAAATGGTGCTGCTAGCGCCGGGGCAGGTGACGCCCGGGACGCACGCGCACTCGCGCCACGCGACGTCCGAGTCGTCGTCTGACGCGGACGTAGAGGAGGACTCGTCGGGCTCGCCGTCGTTGTCGGCGTCCGCGTCCACCCCGGCGAGCAGCGCGCTGTCGACGTCTGCGTCTATGCCCATTACGCCCTCTACTGCGACGCCGACCGCTGGGACGGGCAAGAAGACCCGCTTCCGGCGCCCGCGGTACCGCAAGACGCAGTCCTCTGTGACCACGGCGTCGCAGATCGCCTCTGTATCGCCCGCGGGGAGCGCAGGGAGCAGCGAGGAGTCGTTCGAGCGTGTCATCAACGTGAAGAACTGCCCGCTGTGCCACCGTCCGCGGCTCAACTCCAAGGCCGAGGTCGACATCATCACGCACATTGCGGTGTGCGCGAGCCAGGACTGGAACATCGTTGACCGGATTGTGGTGGGGAACTTTGTCACAGCGAGCCAGGCGCAGAGGAAGTGGTACACGAAGATTATTGGCAAGATCTCGAGTGGGGATTATAGGCTTGGGGCGGTGAGTTGGTCGTCGTGGTCGTTTCAAGGCGTGGGTTGGCGTGATGCTGATTGACACGATAGAATTCGGCGAATATTATTGTACAGAATCGGTTGACGGGCCAGCTGGAAGAGGAGAAGATGCAGGTTTACGTCCGTTTGGGTATTCGATTGCTCTACAAGGTTCCGCCTAGATCGTTCGGGTTTCATTTCATTCTGACCTTTTCGTGCAGGGTATGAAGAGTCGCATGGAGGGCGGACGTGGTGGGTGCTGTTGATATCTGTCACTGGATCCAATCTCACGGGACACGCCTAGCTCGCCGACTTCTCAAGTCTCTGTCCATCAAACAGGGTGTCAAGTACGACTCCCCCGAGTCAGCCCGTGATATTCCCAACTTTATCGAGTTCCATCAGCTGAAAGTGGAGGATATTCTGGAGCCCTTGAGCTCATTCAGTATGTCGCTCGTTTCAATGTGATTCTTCGACTTATACTTTGGCTAGAAACCTTTAATCAATTCTTCTACCGGTACGTCTGCGTCTGGTTTGCAAAACAACGTATTGACCATCTGACAGAAAACTCAAACCCTCTGCTCGCCCCACGGAGTCCCCACAGGACCCGTACCGCCTGGTCAGCGCCGCTGACTGCCGTTTCATGGCCTTCGAGTCCGTCTCAGAGGCGACGCGGCTGTGGATCAAGGGCCGCGAGTTCACCGTCGGGCGTCTGCTCGGCGACGCGTACAAACACGAAGCGGACCGCTACAGCGGTGGCGCGCTCGCGATCTTCCGACTTGCACCGCAGGACTACCACCGCTTCCACTCGCCCGTCGATGGGACCATCGGGAACATGACTTACATCGCCGGAGAGTACTACACGGTTAACGTGAGTTTTCTGGCGCGCCTGTTGCGTGCCGTCCACTGACATGTGCCTTACAGCCCCAGGCCATTCGCACGGCGCTGGATGTGTACGGCGAAAATGCTCGCAAGATCGTCCCCATCGACAGTCCTCAATTCGGGCGTGTGATGGCGGTCTGCGTTGGCGCCATGATGGTGGGCAGCATCGAGACAACGGTCAAGGAAGGGGAGACCGTCAAGCGCGGGCAGGAGTTTGGATACTTTGCTTTCGGTAGGTCCTTCATCTTTGATCGTCGCTTCTTGCTGACCGCTCGCCGCAGGTGGCTCCACCATCGTCCTCCTCTTTGAGAAAGATGTGGTCGAGTGGGACGAGGACCTCCTCGTCAATGGGAAGGCCTCGCTTGAGACTCTGGTGCGGGTGGGGATGGGGATCGGCAACGGTACGCGCAAGCCAGGGCGCTGATTATGCCGCCCGAAGGGCATTTTATTTTGCACGCTGCATTGAAACGACACCTATTGTACATTTCTCCTACTACCGTACACGAACAATTCGGAATCGCAACCGCCCTGGGTCGTTCTAATCTTCGCACTACTCATTATACCACGTATTTAGATCGTCGATATATCTAGGACCCAAAAGCTGTTCCTCCAAAAAGACTGGGCGGAGTGAATCCTGGAACGGTACGTACGCCGGGCCGCCATCAACCGCTCAATATCTGCTTTCGACAAAAGAGACAGCAACGGAGAGCACACCTCAGAAACACAAAGGACGCACGGCGGTGCACGCCTTGATGCTGGTCGACCTCGACGAAAAATTGTAGACTCCTCGGGGGCCCGTCAACGGAAGACTCCAGAAAACAGCGGCTGCATGCTCAGTGCGCCCACAAGTGGCTTGGGATCCGCAAAACCTTCCGAGAATAGTCAGGCCACGCTCCAGGTTGCCTCTGGATCTCTTTATACGCTCGAAAGCTTCCATCTTCAACTTGATCTCATGCTCCAAACAGCGAAGCTGAAGTACCTCATGGGATGAATGTACTATTGGAGGATGAAGACGACGACAGCTCTGCCATCACATCAAGCATTTATCTTCCGTTCACATACGGATTGTCCAGGACATTGAAACCTACGAGAAACCGCTCTGTTATTGACGTGGATCCACGCCCGCATCCAGTTTTCTGTATACTAGTACTAAGTAAATCTCACGAGGTGAAGAGGGACTCGGACGAGTGCGGCGCCGGATACTCTTCGTCCGAGTGATCCCCAGGGTCCATCGCCGCGAGTGGATGGTGGTGGAAGAGAAGGAGGTGTTAGGCGCCATGATGACAGGTTTCGCAGCCACGGCCTAAGATGCATGTAATATCACTTTGCGGAAAACCACTAAAGAATCACACTCGAGTCCTTTTTCGAAATAATCCGCAAAGGACCTAGACGGTCTTTCGCCAGTTTCGATGTTGTGGTTGAGGACAAGGGGCACGGAATGATCGGCTTCAAGCCGTTATCTCCGTCATTGCCTGATTTGGCCGCCGGCGTTGTGGCGACCCGATTTGGCGAGAAAGGCAAAGAATGTCCGAGTATTCTCGAGTTTCGGAATTGAGGAGGAAAAAAAACCCGGCTCACTGAACGGCAATTTTACAAAGACTCGACCCCAATGGTCCTCTTTGATCTTCTAACAACTTCCGCAAACATCGCCGAGTCGGGTAATGGGTCCGTGTACATCCTCTCGGTATAAAGAAAGCTGTTCATCTTCTGCACAACTCATACTTACCTTGACCTCATCCACCCCTTCACTTCCTGGGTGGGTGGTGCGTAGGAACTCTGCATTGCATGGCGATCCTGTCCTCACGGAGTGCTTGCGCATTGCATGTGCTTAGGCGCATGCAAGGTCTCAATATTTTCCAGTCCCCCACGGCCACTCGGCTGGGTGGGCCATTTTTTTGCCCTTTGAAGCGTCTAACCCTAACCTTAATCACCGGGTCACGTTTAGTTGAATGGGCCCATGGCTTTCGTTTAGACCTCTGTAGGAGATCCCAAATCCGAAACCAATATGACTTTCATGTTCCCAGCGAACTGGTTGGCGGAGACTGCTTAATGAACTCATCTCTGGTTTCAAGAACGATGTCTGATTCTGGTTGAATTCCAAAAGCACCACGGTTCATTGCTCGTACTTTTCAATCCTCATAAAAATCAAGCGGGAATCCCAGCAGGTCGCACTGCTCCTGCTCGAGCCAACCACTATTCCGGATCGGCCACGACAGCACGCGCACGGGCGTCGTACTCGCCACGTTCTCCCACAGCCCAGCACTGCAGCCGTCCCGCTGTACCCCCGCGCAGCCAGGAACGCCGTGCTCGGATTCGGGTTAAACGTGCGCGCGAACGCCGTTCAAGCATCAACCGTCACCTGTTCGAATGGAAGTTCAAACTTGTCGCGGAATGGCAGCTGCGCCTGCCCGAGGGTGCCAAAGTTAAAGTAAAGTTCGCCCGAGTGGCATCTAGAGGCGAATGAGTAGGTAAACGCGAAAGGATGTAAGATGCAGAAACACGTACTGGAAATATGGCAACGATGGGTCGCCGAGCGGATGGGTTGGTGTTGCAGGCGGGTCACAGATACCGGGAATGGGTTCGAAGCCCATGTAGCTGCGCTGGAACTCATACGACCACATCGACTGGAACACTTTGTTTTGCACGGCGCGGCGCGCGGTTGCTTGATCCAAACAACTGTAGTTCATGCGTGTTAAGGGTCAAGACGCGCGGAACGTCAAGGAAGCACGTACCGGAATTCTTTGTCTGTTGCGACACGCGTGGTGACATTGCACGTATCTAGGTGTAACGGAGCGCTCTCGCGCATCACAATACATTTATTTTTAATTGACCCGCAGCATTTCCTGAACCTTGATCTTCCCCTGGACCCATTCATTCCCACTCCCATGCCGCTTGACGCGTCATTCGACTCCTGTATTTCCTGCCTTAACTATTTTCCGACCCCTGATTCCTGTAGTATAAAACCCTGTGTTATCCGTAGTTATTTCTTTGGTCAATACTATCACAAAACCACTCACCTCGTTGGACTGACCGACCAACAAACCAACCTCTCGTGTGCCGGAACTAGCTGCCGTCTACCTAGCCGACTTGCCGTACGCTTGCCGACTACCTAGCCGCCGCTCTCCGTCACATCTTTTTGAGTGCCTGATATTTGTTGTTGCTTTCTTGGTTTCCGCTCTGGTTGATCCCCCGGGCCTACCACTCTGCTTTCGACACTCTTGGAATAACTATGGATTACGACGGACCTCGATTTCGTGCCGCTGGCACCGACACCGGTATCTTGCATCCCTCTCGCCCCTTTAAACTAATATTTGGGTCCGTGGATGATGCGCCGCTTGATTCCCCTGCCGCTGTGAATGCAGCGGCATCGTCTGCCCCTCGGGCGACGAAACCGGCCACCGCCTCGGCGGTGGAATCCGCTACCTCGGTAGCGAGACCACCCAGCGCCTCCGGCGTTGTGAAACCTGCGGCTGAAAAGCGTTCAGTCCGAGGCGATGACACGGGAAGGACTGCGGTCACCCGTAAGACTTCGAGATCCGACGGCAAGCATAAACCTGAGCTTGAGTCGACTGTCTTGAAGGCCGATGAGATGAGTCTTGATGAGCTCAGAGACCTCGCGCGTCGCCACGAGGCCTTTGCCGCCCAGATTCGGGCGCAGGTGCAACGCAAGGTTGCAACTGACTCTACTCAGAGCGAAAGTGACGACTCTAATCCTGAGGAGTCTGTCGGTACGTCTGAGGAAGACACGGGCTCCGAAGAGGAGCTCGACGAACCGTATGTTCATGCTACAATGCACGAATGTGAGGGCGACAGTGAATTTGTCGCGCCAATTCCCACGGTTGAACCCGGTCGTAGTGCGTCCCACGACGAGGGGAGGAACTTCGATGCTGGTAATTGGGGAGACGTCAGTCTCCTTGAGAACTTTTCTGAGAGTCGTTGGAACTCACAGAAAACTGTGGAACACAAGCGCGTGACGACGCATTGTGAGGTATTGGTGGATAATCCACTCCCGCACCGACCAAAGCCAGATGCACAGAAGGCGAAATCGCCGACTGTGGCTCTGGGATTGGATGGGCAGAGGTCCCAGTCCAATAACAACGCTTCAAACTTGAAGGTCGACGCTCCGAAAACGGAGCTGCATGAGGTTCAAAATGAATCTCAACCGCGCTCGAATGCCTCAGGTCGTGAATCGAAAACGAATCACGCACATATGTCTGGCCAGACAACGAATCTCTTGGATGATAAGAGGATTCAGCAACTGTTTCAAAGAACCAGTGAGCTTGAGAGGCAGCGCGAAGAACCGAACTCACCAAAGGTGAACGGTAACAAGGACTCGAAGTCCTCGATGACGCCCAAATTGCGGGGCGTGACTCCAGGCAAATTGGCTGCCGGGAGATTCCTTGATAACGCCATTCGTGGCGCGTACAAGACAGGACATGGTTCGCAGCCGTCCGACTCATCAGATAGCTCTTCAAGCTCGGGCAATGACCCCAGCTCTCCAAGCGCTGATGAATCTCGTGGATCGCGACACCACCAGTCTTCCCCACGCATGTCCGCCAAGCGAAAGCGAGGCGCGGTGCGCAAGCATCGAATGCTTTTGAAGCCAATCCCGCCGACCCGATACAGCGGCGAAGCTAACGCAAATGTGTTTCAGCGGTTCGCTCGAGAATCCAGTACTTACGTGAAAATGGGACGTGTTCCAGATGACGAACAAATCTATTTCGTCTCGTACTATCTGGATGGGAAAGCGCTTGATTTTTACAATCAGGTGGTTATTCTGAAGAAGGAAAGTTGGAGCCTACGTACCTTCTTTGTGGAGCTGTTCGAATTCTGCTTTCCCGTGGACTTCCGCAACGAACAACGAAAGCGGTTGAAGCGCTGCTACCAGAACGATAAATCAGTAGCCGCCCATGTCGCAGAATGGTCTGAGATATTCAATACCATTGGCGCACCTGAGACGCAAGAGAAAGTTGTTCAGCTGTTCAACAGCTTTAACTTCGACGTCCAAACGGAGATCTACCGCAAGGGTAAGGATCCTGAAGTATCGACCTGGGATGAGGTCGTGAGAAGCGCCGGAGAGGCCGAAATTCTGTTGAAGATTGCTGAGAAAGGCCGTCGCATGTCTGAACCTGAGTATCAGGATCAGGAAAACGAAGATGAATATTGCTCTGACGCACCAGAGGAAGACGACGCGAGATACACGGAGAATCACGAAGATTCTGAAGAGTACGACGAAGGTGACTTCGAGGATGAGGAATATCTTGAAGAAGATGCTGAGGATGAGGGTTATCCTGATGAATACGCGGAATACCCCGATGAAGATGACGAAGGAGACTTCGAAGAGACTAAGAACGATCAGCAAGAGTCCTCTGGAGGGAGAAACGGAGGGTGCACCGAGACAAAGGCAAATAGCGGAGGAATCCGTGTTGCCGCGGCTGATATTGAGGAGCGCAATGCTGAAGATACGTTTGAAGATCGGCGCGATGAATACCTCCGTAGAGGGCTATGCTTCAATTGCAGTGGACGCGGCCATAGGGCGCGAGATTGTCCCACTCCAAGGCCAGCTAGATTCCGAATGGAAGCAGAAATTGCGACGCACGGTGTATATTTTTCCACAAGCCCCACTCCGAGGAATGCGCTGTACGAAAGTACAGAAACAAATTTGCACGTAGGAAGTGTACGTTTTGGACTCTCTCTCGAACTCGAGGAGGGCGGGGTAGAGCCGTTGGAAACCATGAGGGAACCCTTGGAATTTTTCGAAAATCAGTTGTCGGAATCGCACGATGGATACTTGACGCACCTGAATTGTGTCGAGTTCGAGTCTCAATCGACGGAAGTGCAGTCTATTGGCAGGACTGGGCCGAAGTTGGATGCTGATGTTCCCTGTACATCGGACCCCGAGAATGTAGTTCTCGCGCTGGAGGGCGAAAGCCCGACCGATATGGCTGTGAGAGCAGCAAAACCCATGCCGGCGTACAACACCGACATGGTGGAAGATGAAAGAGGAGTGATGTCTCACGCACCGCCACGCGTAGATCCCACTGATCCGTTGATGAGTACCTCCGCGGAGGCAGATTGCGCGCTTGGCGCCGAATATTTGAACGAAAGACGCGATGATTTGAAAGATTTAGATTCGGTCCATTCCCAAAGAGCTGAACTTACAACTCCAGATAGCCTGAGAGCTCCGATGAAGTTCACCTTCGGACAGATATTTATGATGAATTATGTTCAACACACGTCCGAGAATTCAAACTTCTCGGGAATTTTAACGAGAACCACGAGGTTTAGCCCGCCGTGCATCGTCGGCCTGGAGGGCGGATGTAATGGAGCGCTCTCGCGCGTCACAATACATTTATTTTTAATTGACCCGCAGCATTTCCTGAACCTTGATCTTCCCCTGGACCCATTCATTCCCACTCCCATGCCGCTTGACGCGTCATTCGACTCCTGTATTTCCTGCCTTAACTATTTTCCGACCCCTGATTCCTGTAGTATAAAACCCTGTGTTATCCGTAGTTATTTCTTTGGTCAATACTATCACAAAACCACTCACCTCGTTGGACTGACCGACCAACAAACCAACCTCTCGTGTGCCGGAACTAGCTGCCGTCTACCTAGCCGACTTGCCGTACGCTTGCCGACTACCTAGCCGCCGCTCTCCGTCACACTAGGGTCGCATTCCCAGTCGACGGGCGGGGGGAAAGTCCTGAGTTAAGCACCGCGGCTGTTAAATTTTCGGCAATCCTGCCAATACCTAGTCTCTCGTAGACAGACGCTACAAATTTTTGCTCGTACCTCGCAATTTGTAGCCAACACCTGTAAGCACATAGAAGGGATAGGAAATCAAGGCGAAATCCCGTACCCAATGCCTTCGATTGAAAGGCTTTGTGTAGTGGTATTTTGAGGGAAACTTCCAGCAACGTCGGCGCCGTCGCCAGCCATCCAACCGAAGATGACATGCGCATTAGACGCCACAGGTCCCTTCCCATCGACAGAAAGCCGATCGCGCTTGATGAATGTTCCATCTACAACAGGGTACCTGGAGTCCGAACTCTTGCAGTAAACTATACAGACACGGCGGTTTTCGGGCGCACCTAGGGGCATCCACAGCGTTCTGCAGCGTCTGCCACTGTATTTCCCTCAAGCACGGGAGGACCGTCTCTGCGGTGGTGCTGTTTCCGCACCCAACCTCGGCGACGAACTTGCTGGCCGCGAGCGCGACCTCCTGGTCGATGGTAAGATATTCCGAGTAGGTGTTAGCGTATGCGAAGCTCGCGAGGTTGCTCTGCGCGATCGCACCGGCGAACATACCGAAGGCAGGCGGAAACCCGAGGAGCAGACGAACCTATAGTGTGATCTCAATAGTGGAGGTCGAAGAATAACAACGTAAACGTAGAGCCAGCGCCTGCAGACTGTCCTTCAAATCGTCACGCGGGACGGGTCACCCCCGAAGGATGCAATGTGCTCTTGAACCCACTTGAGCGCAGTTACCTGAGGGACAATGAGAGGTTTCGAAGGAAATAAAGTAACCAGTAGACCTGATCACCGAGCCCGTAGTTCCCGTTCGTTACACCATCGTCAAGGGCCAGGAATCCAAGTGCACCGAGACTGCAACAAGAAGGTTCAGCGTCGGATTAGAAGGCTGGTATTTAGTGCGCTCACCGATAGTTGATCGTGACAACCACAACATCTCCCCTACTCGCCAGATTCCCGCCGTCGAAAATAGCATCGGAGCCCTCTCCGCCAGTGAATGCCCCTCCTGTGGGCTAAATTAATGTCCGTTCAAGTTGGAGTCAATGTGCGGCTTACCGTGGATCCAAAACATCACCGGTTTCAGTTTGTTGGACGCCGTCGACGGCCCCAGGAGGAAGGGCGTAAAGATGTTGAGGAAAAGACAGTTCTCCGTTCCACTCCCGCCCAATTGCGCGCAAGGCGACCCGAAATTGAGTGCTGAGATGGTAGACGGACCGGTGTACAGCGAGGAGTACGTCCAGCGCGCAGGCTCGTTGGCATACGGAATCCCGAGGAAGCGGAAGGATAGGTGGTCGCGCGTGCCCGTGACGGAAAGCGCGCCCGAGTCTACTTTGACCTGCCAAGTTGGTTTGAGGTCCGTCTGGTTAGATATCTTGTTTGGGGCGGAATTGGAACAGAGGACGGGGAGTTTTTCGTCGCACGCGGCCGTAGAGAGGCCAGACGCGCTGACGACGGGGCAGGTTTGACTGTGCGATGAACTCGAGCCGCCGACCCAGTATTTTTGTGAGAGCGAAGCACCGGTGTCCAAAGACACATAGGCCAAAGTGTTTGCGATGTCCGAATGGAAGAAAGTTCCGTTTGTTGGCGCGAGACCTTCGTTGAGCCTTGCGCAGGCGGTCAGTGCGTCCGAGTGAGTTTGGGGCTTAAGAAGTATCGAGCTATCATGTTATCCGGTCGTTTGCCCTGTCCGTCTTTGCTTGAAATTTTCGTCCGGTGTGAGAGTATGAAAATTGCTTACAGTCGAGATCATTCTGAAATAGCAGCCATAAATCCGAACCAAGTGCCGCCGGAGAAGGGGTCAAAGCTCGGACTACGGAGGTGACCCAGAGGCATAGCGCAAGTGGTTTCCTGGAAAGCATGGTGGCGCTGGGGAATCATCATAACCTTTCTCCTGCTTACAGGATACGGAGAATTCCCGGTCCATTGGTTTGCTGATTTGGACGAAGACTCAAAAGAAGACGTGTTCACAGGGTTCACTGCTGGATTTTTGAAGGATTTAAATTTAAACCGCATGTGCTAGGATTCTAGAAGAGGCGCCGGATGTGCAAACCCGCCAGCGAATCCAGAAGTCAACGGCCCGAGAGAAACCCGTGGGTTTGGTTCGCGCATATTATAGATCGGGGGGCGGGGGGATGTTTGGATGAAGTTGCATGGTGCATGGCTGAGATCTAGGGCCGGGGCTTTGGACGAGTCACAGGTGGCAAGAGGACCTGGGGGCTTGAAGATGAAGAACTGAATTCTTGCCGGTGGCTCTAGGGGACGCAGTAGATAACGGGGACTCGAGACGGATGAGGGCAGAAACGGGGAGACTTTCACAAACAGAACGTTAGTTCTTTTGTGCTCTAGAGACCAAAAATGTCCGAACAAACGACACGTGCCGGTGCACGAAACGTGACCCACTTGTCATTACGCTGACCAAAACTGTTTGTGCCCGCCGCTTGCCGGCCACTTACCATCATGGGAATCTGGGATGGAATCAACTTGAAGGACGCGTGCATCACGTGTGTGATGTAATTGGTTGATCGGTCGGAGTCGGAGTTTCAACTTTCCCGCCTCTCGATGACATCGAATCATACCGCGTCCGACTTATTCAACACAAGTTCTGCCTCACTTTTGCCGCTACTCTATATTCACAATTCTATGAATGATCCCGTCGCTGTCTCACCGATGCCCGTTGGATGCCCGGCACACAACTCATGGTTACTCACCACAGCTTTAGACGCTCAACACTGACAGATGGCAGGCTGTGTGGTCTATCTAGAGCTGGCACCTCATATGCACTTATACAGCCTTTATCGCTACACCATCTCATTTCCTATCCTCCATGCCAGTGGACCAGCGACTCCCACAGACCAAGGTAGACCGGACTACAGAAGGTCAACCACCCGCTTTGTGAGTTCTTGACTTGCATCTTGCTTCCCTACTTACTCTTACTTTCATTGGCCTTAGCGCAGGGATTTTTTCGGGCTCACAAAACTTCACTGTAACTGGCGGCACTTTTAACAGTCACCATATTGCCGCTACCGCACTCTCTGGTGGGCGAATTCCCTGCGCTAAAAAATAGTCTATTGAATATTGGCAGACTTTCCTGAGATCCCCCTCGGAAGAATCGATCTTCGATACCAAATACGACAGGATGGGTTCCGGGGCATCGTTGAACGTCGATGTGTTCGCCGCGTGTATATTGCCAAAATTGAAGGCAGAACTCCGGACATGACGGTTGCTGTGTATCAAGGGAAAGGTGCAGAAGAGGTGCGCACGGTCCTTCTTACGTTTGAGTATGCTTATGCGCTGATTCCATTCTCCAGGAATGGCGGAAAGATATTTCACGCTACTCATGCCTTCGGTCGTCACTACCAAAGGGTCTATGTGTGCCATTTCTAATCTCCCCTTCAGGCATCCGAATTTTGTTCAACTCTGCGGAATCACAACATCGTCTCTGATGCATGCCACAATCTTTCACGATGGTGATTTCCATTATCCCCCACTCAATGTTGACGCTCATGCTCAAGCAGATCTAATACCCCTTGAAAGTTTTCTGGACCTCTCTGAAAAGTCGACGATATATGTTCATGCGTATTGCGTATGTGAAAGTGTGATGATTGTTCCCCACCTCACACTTATTATGCGTAGAGTATGGACTTTTGGGTAAGCAAGTTAAACCATTCTGAATACCGAGTTTAAGAATGGGCAGGATGCGAATGATTATTTCTCGTCCGTGTTCCGCCAGCGATTGGTGAGACGTAGAACCTAAAAACTAAACATCGAGGCTAATACGGTTAGTGCATCACCGAATGCACATTCTGGATACGCCGCTCAACTGGGAAGCTCTGCGCAGACCTTATCTCCTCCAACATTAGCCATAGGATTCAAACTCCGCGGCCCGACTGTTATGAAATAACTTTCGCGCATACATCGAGCGGGCAGGCCATTACTGTCGATTCCTTGTCGGTTCAAAAATACCACGAAATCTGTTATTGGGACCTATCTCAAGTTCGGTACATCCACCAGTCCACTGTGGTCACAGTCAACATTGGAGCAGTAATATCGTGGCCTTCGAGCGATCATTTTGAGCTCCCAATCCCACTTGCGTCCCTGTCGCACGTTGTGATTCCAACACGCCTCTGGCACTTCTCGAGAGGAGGTAGAGGGGAAGTGACGGGAAGCGGTTGGACTCGGTAATTGATTTCCATTTTTTATCAAGCCATTAGTTCTGACCAGTTCGGCGATTAAAGCTGGAAGTCAGGGGACATAATTAACCGCACTCTACGAATTCATATCTGGCATTGGAGTCCCGAGTGCTGGCTCAGTCAAGCAAACCACATATTTGACCGCCTGAAACTGCAGGAAAATTTCCGGGACCATGGTATGTGCATACGTTATGATGAGATTGACGGGTTGACCGGTTCAAACAGTCGTTGTGGATGATATCACCTTTGAAATTCCAATAAAACCCCTGCATGAAGGCCAGTTCCTTCCTCCAGGGAACAGTCTCGGAACCAGAGTAACCCTACCCAAGGGCTACTTATTCGTTTGTCCGGTGGATGACTTTCGAGTAGGACCATGCTCCTTCCGGTGGCCTGATCGTCCTGCATACTGGTCACTTGACCCGTCAGGTTCACAACCACTTAGCACGGAAGAAGCGGCAGGGCTCGGCTTTCCTCTTTTACAGTTCAACACCACCATCCGGGGCAAGTGCTGGGACCACACAACATACACCGAACTCCGACGGTTCCACCTGGCCAAAGGATTTGATCCAACTAGTCAGGACATTGCTCGACATCTCGGGGACCCTCTTTATCACTTGACTCAGGAGTCGGCACACGGTATGTTGGTCTTCTCAGCGTCGATTCGGTATGACATAGTTTCCACTGCAGATGATTTTTATCGACTTGCGACAGGTGCTGGCCCTGACGCCGGAGGATACAACACGGCTGGCCAAGGTACATAGTTTCTCATTGGCCTTTGCGCTCATTTCCCCATCATTTGCTTCAGCTGACGAGAAAGACACCCACCCTCCTACTTCAAGTTTGCGCGAGGAATTTTCAACCACCTCATTAACTCTCAAACTTCTACTGACTGTGCAGCTGATCTTGATTATATTCCTTATGTTTTCCTCCTTGATCGAGTGGCGGGGGGACTAGATCTCTTTCTCTCCTCAACGATATGGTGCGAACGGTTGTAGTTCTTCCCCGAGATCCCCGAGCCAGCACTTGTCCTCATACGTATCGACCCCCGTTTAGCAATATAATTAAATTGCGCCTCTAATGTCTCGAGTGTAATCCGACTCACCCCGTTTTCGATGCCCAGCTCCATGCTTAGTTTTCAACCATCGAAAATTCCTAAAAGACCGGTAGGTTCCCACGGTTGTATAACTTTGATTTGATGTTCAAACTGTCTAGAACAAGATATTGAACAATCCGCATGTTCTCCGCTAGAGCCACACAGTATGAAGGTTCCATCCCGGGATCTCGTCCACGGTACACGTATCTAGATTAGCATTGCAGCCCTGCTGCTTTTTGAGAGTCCGAGTGCTGGCAAGCGACGCGATACAAGCATTTCATAAACCCCCCTTTAACTCTGATTGCAGGTGGCGAGGAAGCATGAGTGAGCAGCGCGCGGCGATTAGGGCCACGCCAGTAAGCACGATGTAGACCAGATATCCCCTCGCAAGGTTGTGCTTCACCGAGAGCGCAAAAAGAGAGGAGGCCATGGACGGTGCGATGCTGCGCTGGATTGTTCCGACCATTTGTCCCAATCCATTCACTCTCCCTACACTCGCGCGGTTCGGTGTAGCATCCATGAGGAAGAGATTCGTTGACGCTGTTCGTCATCCGCGCTCGTCAATAAGAGAAGGAAATAAAGAGAATACGACCGACCAAAAGAGAAGTAGAACACAACAGTGCAGCCGAGCTGGCAGCCAAGCACCACAATGACCGCGGCATCAACACGTCCCGCACGTTGCGCTAAGAAGGTTAATAACGGGAACGATGCGAACATTAAACCGAATGCCACAAGCGCCGCAGTAAACACAGGTCGGGCACCAAAGTACCGGATAAATCGGCCACCGAAGAAGGCCTGAAATATCGCATTGATGATTCCGCAGAGCCCCATGATGCGCCCGATGTCAAATGGCCTGGAGCAGGGGATATCAGAAAGGCGATGGTCGTCGGAGAGATGCTCACTCGAGCCCGAGGCCGCCGAGGGGTATAGGCGTAGAATATACCTGTAGGAGTCGTTTGAGCCGCGAAAATTGATAAAAAAGGGATGAGATATACCAGCGGAAACAGAGCGTCGTAGGCCATGTCACAGAGACATAATAGCCCGTGGTTTAGAAGCGCCACACGAACTGGATGCGTGAGCAGTTCGCGCAGTGGTGGAATGACTTCCAGATCTGCAGCCGCAGAATTTTCGTCATGCAGCAAGGGGCTACTCTCCGTTGCGGCCACATTTAGGTTTTTTCGCGCGCGCTTGACAATAGACGGGAGGGTCTGAACGAAGCATGGGTTGTGGAACTTGAACAAGACAAAATACCTGGGAATAGTAATACCTCACGCAATCCAAAGAACGCAAAGGGAAACGAAGCAGACGCGATACACGCCGCAACCGCACACGGTAAGAGGTACGGATGGGAACGTAGGAGTGCAATCTTCCCAAAGGTTCCGGGCCACTTTGTTGCCGAGTTCGCTAGAACCCCGCCAATGAAAGGGCTGAAGAATTCGGATAAGAGTCATCTTTATTGAATTAGGCGAACCGACCTTGTTGTGGCGCCGACGCTCCACATGAGCTGCAGGGTAGAGAATATGTCCGCGACGTTTGTCGGGTCCGAGATCTGTGAGGTGAGCAATGTTCAAAAACACACTAGATACAAGGTCCTTACCTCGCTCATTACAGTCCGGGCCACACCCATGTTGCCATTGAGCGCGCCTTGCGCACACCGAAAGCCCAAGAGGAGCCAGAAGTTCCGCGATAGGCCGAATCCGAGCACAGCCATACCCAATCCGAGCGGCGCGAGCATCAGTACCGGCCGTCGACCATACTTGTCTGCAAGTCGGGCGAACTGATAGACGGTCAAACATTCTGCTAGGAAGAACGAGGATTCCTGATCCGAAGAAGAGAAAGTGAATATCGCAAAGAGTAGACGAGGAAAAGCGCCCACAATGAGACCTGCATAAAATCCAGTCTTCGCCTCGTCGCCGCCCGTGATTCCGGTATCGCGCACAAACTGCACGATGAATGGGTAGATGACCAAAGCTACGAGTGGGGCGTGGGTTAACCGTTGCACGCGAGGGAGGAAACAGACAACGTACCGCACATCGGTTCTGCGAACTGTATCAACAGAAGTATGAAGAGCTGAAACTTTGGGATCGGCGTCCGACTCGTGGGCATGGCGGACACCTCTTCTCCGTTGCTGGTTTCCAGGGTGGGTGAATCCACGTCCTCGTCGTGCATAGCCGTTGGCAGTGAAAAGGAGGGCGGGGTTCTAATGGCGCGACTTTTGAAGGGTGGCAGTTAAGTCGGCCCTCGTAGGAGTTTAGTGTTCGCTACTAGCCCACCTTCTTCTGACTCGGAAATTTCTTGCTCGGATCCGAATCGCTGGCGAAATTGCGTTGAATTGGGGTCTGGGCGGAAGCCGCGGCCCGCCCCGGATCAGAGGCCGGGCAGAATGTGAGAGAAAATGAGAGAGACCTTGCGATGTGAATAGTACACTCGACCAACTTGTAGTGTTGCCGATGTCCGGTTCGGTCCGGTTTTTAGCCAAAAGATCCGAACCCCCGAACCTGACCGACCCCGAACCCAGGTTCGGTTCATACAGGGTTCGGTTCAGGTTCAGAACGGGTTCGAACCTGAACGAACCTGTAATTCTACAGAGTCACTGTTGGGATACAAAAACATTGTGAAAAGGCATACTCACTTGTTGAATGCATGGTGGGTACTCGGAACACAGACAAGCCCTATTCCACTAGCTCCAAATGAGTATTCTTTGCCCTAATTGGCAGTGGAAATTATATTCAGTACCATCTGGGCGCTTCGGGGACATGATTATGGGCTGCACCCAGTCACTCCCTACCTGGCGAAGGATGTTGGTGTTGAAATATGTAGGTGTTTCAAAGTTGGGTGAGTTTTTAGACTGAAAATTGGTCGAAAATATCGCTAAATACACCCTCAGAATCTTCAGGTTCGAACCGGTTCGCACATGTCCGAACAGGTTCGGGAAAATCCAACATTGGCCGAACCCCGAACCTCAACTGAGGTTCGGTTCGGGTTCGGTTCGGGTTCAGAATCGGTTCTGAACCCGACACCGGTAACACTACGACCAAGGGGGTACCGGCATTTGAAAAAAAAAATATAAGGCCGTTTTTCTTTTTTCCGACTCGACCGCTGGACTAACTAACGTAACGTTCCCACGCACCATATATGGTAATTCGTTACGTGTTCAAGTTGCCGGTGAGCTGGAAAATCAACGCAGACCGTCCACGTTGAGCTCTCTGGGATGTATTATATCAAATGCAGTATTCAACCCTCAAAAACAACCTCCCAAGACAAGTTTTGATCTTCCGAGAATTATCGTCTCTCTTACCATATATGGACTTGAACTCAAACCACAGGTGCAGATGAGTAAATAGGGCAGTTTGAGGGCATACAAGTTGATAAAACATAGGGAGACCAAAACAAACCGCCCCAAGGCCGGCCAAACAGTGTTTCCCGGCCCAAAGTTGGCACTTGAAATCTTTTTTTTTCCGGCCTAGCGGCCGGACTAACTAACCGGCCCTTAGTCGCCGGTTTGAATGCCGGTACCCCCTTGCACTCGACCTTCAGTAATCGATATGGCCGTTTCTTTTACATAATGGAACCTGTAACGTCAGGAGTGAGCGTAACATGTATCACTGCGTTCGGTAGCCCCGTCGGCACAGGTGGCGACCTGTGCCGACGTTGTATTGACATCGGTCGACACTGGCATGCACCGACATCAGGAAAAACCTCCCCTGTAATTTTTTGCAATTGTTGCACAAATATTTTTGGGGAAACAAACTTTTTGAAAACCTTTGCAATTTTCGGCAACTTGTGTCAACATTCAGCGAAAAAAACAAGTGGGCCGGATAATTTCAGTCACTTTCCAGGAACTCTCGACTTAGTTTCGGGTACAAAGTATACCAAACTCGATTTTGAGTTGGGAGTGCTGCATCGTTGTTTTGCAGCAATTTTGAAAATCTCCATTTATCGGTGGGAAATTGTGTCTAAGAGGCTGTTTCGGTACCAAAATACGGTGCTCCGGTGACTGGGCACTGCCAAGAAGTTCCAAGTCTGAATCTGCGTGGTTCTGGTTCGTACTTTATTTCTTGCGACAATCGTGTTGGCGTAAATTTGACAAGGTTAACCGACACCCACCCTAAAGTCCGACCGTCGCATCATTACGTTGATGCCACGGACTTAAGTCACCGACGTCAGGTTCGTTTCAATCCTGTCACAACAGCACCAAACACCTTTCTTCCTTTCCCCCCATCTTCGCACTCTTTCACCTTGTCCTTTTCCCTCAGCATCTTCCTCTAACGACTCAGGGTGTTCCTGTTTGTTCTCTTACACTCCTCTGCCCCTCCCCTGCTTCCCCCCGGGTCCTGATTCAGTCGGACCCGGATGGTCAGTCTTTTCCCCGTGCGTGGTACAACGCGCACAATGCTGTGCCTATCCACGGTTTTTCATCCTCCTTCTGACATGAATCTAGAATAGTATCCGCTCCTCGGGCTTCATTGTGGGAGGACCTGGGTCTAATGGGGGATTCATGTGAGTGCCCGTCTCCGGTCTCGCGCTAGCTGATGCTCACTGTCTTTCATGCATCTCTTTTACCATCCTCTTACAGTGCCTAACCCCTCTCCTCTTCTCCAATCTCAGCTCCGCGCTACATTGATGTCATCGCCATCTCTCCACTGTGATGTCTCATGACATCCATTTCCGTGTGTAGGTGTGAATTTGCATTCTTGAAGTTTATTGAATGCTCATCGCAAGAGTACAGTCTGCAAGTTCCACTGCCACATCTCCACTCCCCATCAAGAATGATACCGATAGCCGTTGGCTACAGGTATGCTCTATTTACTGCTTGCCTCCACCGTTTTTCTGCTGCTCCAATTCTGTTCATGAATGTTATTTGTTTGGTGTACCATCAAGCTTCATACGCATCTTCCTCCCCGGTTGTTCATAAGGTGCGTAGTTTGTTTTGTACATCCTGTATCTGGCTGATCTTTCTTCTAGTCTGCTGCTGAACTCAAACACACTTTTCCCATGCCAAGATCAAGCCCAAATGGTGAGATATCTGTGCTCCTCTGACCTCTGACCTTGCTAACCATATTTTGTTCAGCAAGTTTCGTTTGGTGGGATGGGTAGACATCGGGTGTAGAGAGTATAGGCAGGGTCCTAGCCAGTTCCTTGATGTAGATTAGATTCTCTTGTACTAGATAGAGTTGGCAATTCAAATTTGTTTTCCCACTATATTCTGTGTTTCGAAGCATGTTTCTGCACCAGCAACCAAGAGAAATTGAAATGGGAATTGAGCTCAAGTGCACGAACTTTTTGACAACTGTTCTGCAACTTTTCTGCAAATTTTTTGGGCGAGAAGGTATTTTGATGAAATTTCTGTCACTCAAACAAGTCAAACAATTTTCTGCAATTTTCTGCAAGAATAGCAGAAAATTACGGGGGGTGGGTTCCCTGATGGAGCGGGGACCTGCGGGGTCGGCAAAGTGCGCCGTTGATGCATGTCAACACCACGTCAACACACTGCCGACGCGACCCCGGAACGCAGTATATTTCGAGAGAGAGAATATGGCCGCCGCAACCGCCGTGTGCCAACGAAGTTTCGTTTCTCGTCGATGAAAAGGAGGTGGCGGATGCGTGCTCGGGCCGGAGCCTGAGAATTGTCGCCTCGAAAGCCGATGGAAGGGTCGGCTGGCCAGGGCCAGGCCCCAGTGACATAGTGAATTCAAGAGTAGATCGTGGTTCTGCCGCATTGGAGGTTTGACGAGTTCGATGTCGACGGCCGTCAAAGGTCGCGATTAGCCGGGCCGAGCTCGGAGCGCAACCCCTTCGCTTGTACCTCCCGTGCGCTAGGTTTCTGACGACGCACAGGGCTGCAGATGAGCACAAAATCGAGTCTTTAGCAACGAGTTCTTGGTGGCGAACTAGGTTGATAGAGTAGCAAGTTGAAGGACCAAGCGAGACGCCTCTTTCATGACCCCGGCGGAGTTCTCGCCCGCCTACAGTTTCCTGGTCACAGACTGAGTCAGACGAGGAAGGCGTTAACGCGACGGGTAAGAGATGAGAATGTGTCGCTTGCGTGGATCTTTGAAGGATGGGGACACGCCAGGAACGAGTGGACGAGAAGAGTGAGTCTGAAACTAAATACCTTGTGCATTGGCCTAAGTGATGGGGAGAGATAGCAGGTAGTTGTTTGCCTTGAATATGGAGTCGTCGAGAGCTGCTGGTAAGGTGGATCTGAAGGAGCGAGGGAGCTAACAAGGCGGAAAGGAGCGGCTGAGGCAGCGAACTCGAAGGAGTCCGCGTATATAAGTGAACGGCGTAGTCACCGAGCTGATGTCGTTTATGCATATACTGGACGAGGATTAGGCCGAAGGGCGATAGACGGCGGCGGAACTGATAAGGACCCGTCTGCATCGCGCGGCGTGGTTTTGTCGTATCTGGGGGAAGTATCTAAAGCGTTGGGAGTCCCACGAAGCCCGAATTGAATCACGGACGGTAACGGCGCGAGAAACCAGCGAGAAACCGCGAGTCGAGATGCCAGATGGTTGGCAGGAGAAGAAAGAGATCGACGATCAATGATGGATAATCAACGAACCGCTGATGGGACGCGATTGATGCAAGTTCAACTTGAGTTGTTTGAGTGTTCATTCTTTTGCTTTGGAGGAAGAAAAATATTGCGTCAAACAGAAATAAAAGTGAGTATGAGAAACGTGTTCCCAGCGAGACAAAATTTTGAACCGGGAACTCAAATGTTTAGGACACAATCCAACCTAGTCTCTCCTAGACAGACGCTACAACAAAATTACGCTCGTACCTCGCATGTTGTAAATCCAACCACTGCCTTATTTTCACTCCGATCTCGATTTTCAAAATGGTATTGGGGTGTAAAATTCCATTCAAGTTGAGTGTGTAATCAACCTACAACTGATCTAACGAGCACACCGAACCCAACATTCTTTGAGCGAAGAACGTGGCAGTCAAGCACATTCGTGATATAATCGTGGAACAAACTCAATACGCCGTGGTATGAATCCGTTGTCAAAAACATCGTTGCAGTCCGGTCGGCGTCCGGAGGATAAACACACATTCCAAGGTAATAGAGCACCGTGGATGGGAGGTCGACCGTCGTGACAACTTCTCCTTGGGTGGTGTGGCCAGGTAACTGTGCCGCGTGTCCACCGTAGCCACGGGGGAATATAAAAACCGCGCGTGCAGGGCCTCACGGCCGGACGGCAGCGTTGTTCCAGTCTCCAGTCGTCCCACTGTACCGGTTCTGGCCACGTCATTGGAGGGCATCAGCCTTTTCACAGATTTCTTGGCACTTGAATGCCCTTGAATGGGCTTTTCCGCCTGAACCCAATTTTTTGGCAAAAACAATTGCTCCAATTTGCATGAAAACAACGGTGCACTTCACGGGAAAAAGGTTTTTCTACTTGTGCAGGATTCAAGCCTGGCTTGATTGCTTGTAGCTTGCGCACTTGTTGGCCCATTCAAGCCAGATCAAGTACATTCAAGTGAACTCAAGAAATCTGTAGGAAGTCTGATGGGCGCGGTATCAAGATATGTTAAACCTTCGCGGGACTTCAAGTTCTATATGTAACGGAAGGCAGTTGGAGCGGTTGGAGAGTAGTCAGTGACCCTTGTCATAATGTGTCCAATAACTGTGGGATCCAGCTCAATGCCCTTTGAGTTTCAGACTATGGCCGTGTTCATAGCCTAAAAATAACGACATATGAGTGAGTAAAAGTTGGAACAGAAAGTGAAACTCACGAGAAGTCAAACAAAACATGCGGATCGGTTGTGTAGAGGACGGCGTCCTTGAACCCGGTTATAGCAGAGAGCTCACTTGTTACTTCCTACTTGAGCTGAAGCTTTGGTACAACGCTTTCTGCGGAGTTTGAACTTGAGGGGGCGGACCCCATGGCATAAGTTCGAGAATACTGTGCGGATTCTGCTGTAGGAGTTCGATGAATCCGCGGTCGTGGTGAAGACCGCGGCCAAGTTCCCGGGCCGAGCACGTGCTGGCGTACCCCTCAAAGAAAGTTTGCAATGAGAATAGGCCTCGTTGCGCAATCGTGATCTACCCCAGGAAGTTATACTGGTTTGGTATCGTCCGGAAACAACGGGTTTATGGAAAACCACGAGTAGTACCGTACGGCCCGGCCGTCGTCACGGTTATCCTTACCAGATGCAAACCGAAGGCCCATCCGTTCCGCGGGCTGATGGACGCAAGACTCTGACTGAATACGAGCTGGCGGGCCTTTTTGTGAAGACGGGACTCACGTTGTAACCTCATGGGACCCTGAGTATGCTGGAGCAAGGGAGGACTCGTTCCCTCCTCCCTGGGATAGAGCCCCCGGGTTCACACACGATTACCGCATGTGCAGCATGCATGCCGTCTCTGTGCAAGCCGCCAATCAAGTGGCAGGTGCTGCATTGATACAGAGCAGCGGAGGTCCGTCAAAGATCTGGTGTCCTAGTTTCCCAAGGAACAGTGTAATTTCATGGCATTTAAGTGCGGGCTGAGAGAAGCCCCAAGGAGTTGTTCTTCTGCCTCGAATGTCCCTGTTGCGTAACAATGTTCAATGGGAAGATATGTCACCAATAAGTAACGACTACAGCCCTCAGCATATTCATAGCCTTTGAAAATGCGAGAGATACGGAGCCTCACGCTCGGTTCGAGGACTCATATGTGGCCTCTACCTCGAACCAATCC
Source organism: Mycena metata (assembly GCA_029378385.1). Lineage (NCBI taxonomy): Eukaryota > Fungi > Basidiomycota > Agaricomycetes > Agaricales > Mycenaceae > Mycena > Mycena metata. The sequence goes on from JARKIB010000022.1 coordinate 678,870, forward strand.
ATATTTCTAGCTCGTTCCGGGTTCCCAGGGTAACACAAACACCTACCACTATCTGGTTCGACAATTGAATTGGGAGATCAGTCAGAGTCAACTGTCAGTTGGTACTTGCCCCTGGTCTAAAACCACTCTGGCTTCTGTACCATGCGCCTCTCCCAAAAGCGTACATTTCTGTTCAGGGTCAGCGAGTTGCCTACCCGAGGTAAGAGCGTTCACTTTTGGTGTCCAGTAAAAAGACGAGAAATATTGAGCCACGGGCATGTTCAACCGCAACCCCGGGTACGTACGTGAGTTCGGTGGATTTGTTCCCTCTACTCGACAACCTCAATGGTTGAATCGACTTCACGCGGAGAATTAATACAATGCCAGTGAGTGAGTACAGGGTAGATCATTGCATTTCTTCCATTCAGTGTCCAACTCAGGGTCCAACTATTTCGGCCACTCGCAACCTGCTGGTCTCGCTTTTACGGTCTTGTACGCTCTCTACTCATGCAGCGGCCGATGATCCATACCACTGGTAAGGTTACACAGAGTATGCCATTTACACAGCTGATTAGCTTGAAGCCAGCACTGGAATTGCATGAAATCACGGCAGCCAGTTTTCATCTCACGCTCCGTTTACCGGCGATTAGGACAGCGGAAACGGTGTTTTCTGGCCGCTCACCGGCAGGGGCTTCCGGTGGGAGATAACCAGTGTAATAATTAGCACCAAATGGTAGCAGGAGAAATGAACGAACGTAACCGAGCGAGATTACTCCAAAAGGTAATCCAAGATTTTGAACAGTTAAATACGATTCAAGTTTCAACCAATACTTTCAAGTCACCCCGACCCTCGGCGACTATGGCAGCTGCGCCCACCACAATCACCCTCCTGGACACACTATCAGCGTGGCCCTGGCCTCGCCAGGTGAATCCTCATCGCGAAGACGTTTCTATCGCGTCCGGCCAATGGGTTCAGAGCTTCGGCCTTTTCAGCCCAAAGGCCCAGGTGGCGTTCAATCGTTGTGACTTTGGTACCTTCTTTCGAGAGCTACTTCTTCCAATTTTCACGTCATGAAAAGGTTTACTCGCTGCGTTGGCGTATCCGTTGCTGAACAAAGGTGTGGAAGCCCCAGCGCAAAGTTAAAGTGCACACAACTAATCAGTGGTGTTCTAGAACATTTCCGCAGCGCCGCCGATTTTATGGCCGCGTTGTACTGTTTTGACGAGTACACGGACCAGGGGGACGAAGTGTTTGTTCGACAGGCTGCAGATATCGTCAAGGACGCCCTCAGGAACCCATTCAAGGCTAGGCCTGAGGGAGAAATGCCAATTGGCGAGGTCTTCAGGCAGTGGGTGATATCTTCCCCACATCCATGTAACCATGCGCCCATCCCGAGTATTCAGGTTCCTGGCACGAACGGTCCCCATCTCCAGTACTTCGGTCCGACAACGCCTAGTTGAAACCCAAGAGCGCGCCATGGATGCGCAGGTACAACAATGCGTTGACCGCAAACACGATTTCGCGCGCAATAGCGAAGAGTACCTCGCCATCCGTCTTCACTCCAGCTCCATGCTGCCGTCGTACGTGATCATGGAGCTCGATATCGACGTCCCAGATGAAGTATACTATCATCCTCTCCTCGAGAAGCTGCGGTATTGGGGTTTTATACTCATTTGCATCGACAATGTAAGCATATGCGCTGCTACGAACGTGTCCAGCGGCCAGCTCTGACAACCGGTACAGGATATCTTTTCGTACAATATCGAGCGCGCTCGTGGCCAAGCGCTCCATAATTGGGTCACTCTAATTGCGCTCGAGCGCAACATTGCGATACAGGAGGCCGTCAATTATCTTGGTTCTCTTCACGATCGCACCAAGGACAGTTTCCTCGAGGCGACCAAGAACCTGCCGACTTGGGGGGAGCCGATTGACAGTGAAGTTCGCCGCTACGTCGACGGCATAGGGAATTGGGTGCGGGCAAACTACGAATGGAGCTTCGAGAGTCGGCGTTATTTTGACACTCATGGCGCCGAAGTGCGTGGAACGCTCCAGCTGACGATGCTGCCAAAAGTGGTGGTTGCTGACTCCCAAGAGCATTGGGCCCCGAGGGTAGGGGAGGTGGTTCCGGGGTTGGAAACTGCACTGGAGCTTGTCCCTGATGCGGAGTATTTGGCGGCCAAAGTTGCCGTTTGATGGATATGCGTCTGCGTGAAACTGTTGGGGATTGTACACATACACGCGCGTACCTCACGTTCCCTATTACGATCAATTCTTGCTTGCCTTTTACATTTGTGTCGTCTCCTTGTGACTTTACTCAACTCCCGGTGTCGGTCCTCTACAGAAACGCGAAATCATGCACTGTCCAATTTCCAGAGAGCGACGCAGCGGTCAGGCTGCATTATTTAGCACTCCAGTCCGAAGTAGTGGACCAAAATTCAATCCCGTCCACCGTCCGCGGTAGGGTTTCCAGATCTGGGCACTTTTATATTTCCTTCTGTGTTTCCCCGCTTCATGCGTGGGATTGGCGGGAAACGTCGAATTAGAATTTAATTTCGAACATGAATGTTGGATGGAGTCAATCATTGATTGATTATGTATCCTTCCTTCCGTACGGTCTATACCCACCGAAGAACACCGTCCCCTCGGCTCATTGAGTTCCTTCGGACCGTACTGCGCCAAGACCGGACAAAATGAAAGGCCTCTGAGTTCAGATCATCGAACCGTGGTAACCTCGCTTAGCGGCTGGGCCGGCATGCTCGGCTAACCACAAAAGAGCAAAGTACGATCCAGGTGCGTACAGCCCCCCCTCCCCCCCTCCCCCCGGCTCACCCTACACATGATTATAGAATAAAAAATTGCTTTCAGTTGCAGAACTTGAAACGGTGTTCGCGGTTCGTGCCGAGAATTTGCCGAATATTCCCACGGTTCAAGTTTATATATATATAAAAAAGCACGCGAAAATGCGACTCGATATATACGTACGGCTATAAATCTGTCTGCAAATCGTATGGTGATCTGATGAAGCTTGAAAGCACAGAGTATTATCACATAGCGGATTAAACCCAACCTTTTTCAGGGTTGAACTTAGGTTCGAGTTTCGGGGAATCTTTTCATTGATGAGTGGTGGGGCACAAACTACGAAACCTCTCCTCCACGGGAGTACTTGCATGGACATACCGACAGATCGTGGCTGCAATTATCTTCGTGCATCTGGGCTTAATTGAACTGACATTCAAGCAAAGTTGTCAAGCTCAAATATCCCCTGGCGTTGCAGCAGCAAAGAGTTCCTACTTGCTGTCAGAAGTGGGCCTCAGGCCCAATCGGCAAACCTGACATTTTAAAACCCCAAGAATATGTGAATACAGATATCCAGGGGGAAAATTGAGGAACAATGAAGTCAAACAAGGAACGGTGAAATGGCATCTGTATCTATGTTCTCGATCTTAGTCTCTATCCCTTGCTGTAACCCCCAGAAGAACCGATGAATGAAGCTACTGCCCGTTCCACGATCGTTGGGAATTTGAGGCTCCGAATTTGCTGCCAGATCCGCACTGTGGGGTGTAGGTTCAATTGGTTGCATGGAAGATACCGAGCGACCTGGTCGTATCGTGACCGGAGTCAGCAGCTTGTATACCTTGCACTGTCCACTTACCATCGCACGACGCATGTTGCAATCGGGCACAAGTTTCAACTTGCGCATTGTTATTGTCAGACTCCTCCAAATTTGAATTGCCTGGTATTTTGTCGTTAACACGTGCAACCGGGGGAGATTGGTGTGCCTACAGAATTGATCCTCCTGATGCGCATCATCGTGGCCGAATGGACTTTCCTTGGCCTCCGAATCTTGCTTCATGTCTGATTCACCCGTGCCATCGTCGAAAAAATCCTCATCGTCTTCGCTCAATTCACCCACTTGTAAAGCAGAACATCAGAATGAAACGAAGTGTTTGACTGAGTTGGCCGACTCACCATGGGCGAAGGTAGCATCCACTTTCCGAGATAGTTGATAAAGTGGATATCCCATATGTCGAGCAACGTCCTGACTCTCTGGGTCGAATCCTTTGGCCTGATGGAATTGACGGAGGCCAGCGTATACACTGGCGTCCCAAAAGTATCCATGGACTTGTGTAGTCAGCCGAAGAGACGGGAACCCGAGCTGTGTTGCCTCATCTGTGGTGAGACGGTCAAGACCTGAGGGGTCGAGAGACCAATACGCTGGACAGTCGGGCCAGCTGAAAGATAATGGTCCAGTTTGAAAGTTGGTTGTCGGACAGAGAAAGAGATAGCTGGGTCGAGCATCCTCCCTCACGGTCCCAATTGTGATTTCAAACTCGACCTGATGCACAAGAACTGTTTGAAAGGGTATTCAATATATGATTCTAATGGCAATACTAGGCGTACAATAATCCTCTAAATGGGATGTGGTTTGAAGGCGACTGAAGATGCAATTTGCTTGTATGAGCCAGGCATCGGAGAGGTTGTCAAAATCCACAGTGTATGTGAGTGTGTCGTTGGATGCATCCTTGTTGTTGAAACTACAACATCGACACAAGATGATTAGTTCACAGCATCGACGAAGGAATGAATCTACCGTGTCCAATTATTCTTCATCAGCATTCCACTCAATCTTTCTTCCCCGAGGTGCCAATCCCAAGAAAAGAATTCTGCCCCTAGGGAGAGGGACAAAATTTCGGCACCCTCCTGAGGGTGACCATTTTGGGGACAAAGGAAGACAGCTCCGGATGAAATCGTTGCAAAGCTGGAAAAGGAGCCAGATCGAAGTTGGCGTAGGCTGTACGAGCATATTCGGTGATATTCCCCAAGCGTGAAAGAGTGAATCGCCGCAGCCTCCTGGCTTGTTGGATTCAAAGAAGGATTGACAGGGGGGCGATATTCTCCGGGGTAAGAATTATAAAAAGTGTCATTGCCCTCATTCTTGCCATCTGGGTGAGGGCCGAAGTCGACGCAGAGCCGGCCATTCGAACGGCGTATCCACAACGTGGAATGGATCTCTAAACCCACATGGCTGCTCTTGCAGAAGTACGGTGACTTTTCCACATAATCGCGAGCCTGCTAAGACCGTATGACCGAGTTAGTGATGTTGAAGCCTAAAGTATGGTTTAACTCAGTTACCCTCCACTCGGTGACCTTGCAGAAAGGGCAGAGGTCAATGTTAAACATAAAAGGAGACGGAGATACATACATAGCATGCATCCATGTACACGGTTATGATAGGTGAAGCCGAGGCCACGAATTGCTGAAATGGTATCAGGTCTAAATCATGCGTGAACATCCATGACAGTGGTTACACGCAGAGTCGCACCGCCGTGGAATATTGTCGCATACATGGCATCTGACCTCGCGGTCCCATGCATCTGGAGAATGTTCGGATGACTGGGGTCGTCTTGAACGCAACACAGAGGGACAATGGACCACAACTCACCGAAGAGACATATGCATCTTGACGTGTTGCTGCCATGCCTGCGACGTCGAGGTTAAACACTGTATAAAACAGAACAGAATTGACACACCTCCTCGGCACCATCGCCTTCATACATGGCGACGGTCAAATCTACATTTCGGCCGTCGATTCTTGCGGAGTACACCCGCCGAACACAGTGTCGTTCAGATCCGAGTTGGCGGTCAATAACACCCGATTCCCCGTTCACGACGAGTTCACGTTGAAGGTCGATATCCCCCATCGGAATCGCTCGAAAGTCTATCTGGTATTTTAGTAGCATTAGGACGGGAACTCCCATTACACACCTGGATGTCCGACCGGCGCCGCATGATAATGATTCACGTTGTTAAACGTCCCTCCGCCGATGGTAAAATGCTGGGAGCCAGCAAACATACCGCCGCCAAACCTAGAGCGGTAAGCCACGAGGTGGCGCAAGCGAGGACTCGGAAGAGCTCACGACATGTATGTGGGGTCTTCAGGGCTTGAGGGAGGAGTGTGTTCGTCGTCTGAGTGAGTGCCGGTGTCCATAGATGCTCGTGGACGGGGATGGTGGAGGTAGGGAAGGAAGAGAGGGTAAGCGCTGAGAACAAGCACAGCCTTGGGCGCTAAAACTTCAGTTTCTTTTCTCGCGAATGGACGCGTTGTCGACGTTATACAGAGTGTGCGAAGGTTTCCGCGGAGTGTCGGAGGAGTTGTAGGACTGAAAAGATCCGCCGACGCCTGGGGTTTGTCCTGACTTCGGTCCTACTCGCTTGGCATAAATTGACGAATAATGCAATATCACAGGCGGAGTTTGGGGCAGTTGAATTTGGTAGAGCTAAAGGGGTGGGCAAAGTTGTAGTAAGTACGGCGGCAGGTTCGTTTGTAGTTTGGTAAATCACAGCCTATCACGGTATACCAGCGCCAGCTAATTTCGGGCAGGGAGGCGCAGTCCTGACGGCCAACCGAGGACAATCCGGGAGAATGGGCGAGGGCGCGGAAGATTCGAACGTTTCATGTAGTGATGCGGTAGAGAGTAAGACCATTAATGCGGCGCTCGGCTCCTGAGCGTTGGAACATGCGGTAGGGCCGGAAGAGTAAGATCATCACAGCCTGGAGGAAATAATACTGATGATAGTTAGTCATTTTTGTGGGCAAGAATTCGCTTCGAGGATGGAGCCCCGAGTGACGTTGGTCTTCTTCAATTGTGAGGCACCGAGGGCCCGGCAGAGAGCATTCGATAATAGGCAAAGTAGGAGGTCGACGCCACGGGAAAAGTCCCAAGGTGCGTATGCGGTCTCATATTGCTATTCACTGTGCTTTTCTTGAAATGTGAGAGACCGGAGAACGGAAGAAGAGCAGATAATCAGCCATCTTTGCCTTCAGAGATGGACTCCCGCCGAGTCGTGAGCCGCAGAGCGCCGAGCGATCTACGGCCCGAGCTAAAATCGAATTCTGTCCGCCGTCGAAGGAGAGGCACCAACTTGCGTCGTACCTTTTCTTTGAGCTATATTTTTACATCTGTGCCTTGAAGGGGCCAAGTTTAGCTGGATCGGCGTGAGAGGCTCGAAGCCGGCGTAAATTTGGCATCTCGAGGTCGGGTTCGCATCCATCCGGAGGTTTTTCATTACGTAGATGAGTTTGCAAAGGCCCGAATCCAGTGCTCTAGGGAGTGAAGGAGAGGAGTGTGCTTTTTGAGCCGGGCCGCGTTTAGATCAGATCAACGGCGGGTTCAAGTTGGGAGACGCAACATACACAGGGAGGATAACCAAAAGATTTACCCCATAGCAATCTTCGAGAAAGAATTGCAAAAAATATGCTTTGTTTCACGTACTATATGTCACCCAGTACTGGGCCACCTTGCGACTTTTACCCTCTGGCCAGCTGATACGATGCTTTATGTACCCATATTTCGATGCTTGAGTGAAGGTTGACATGCCAGGAGTGAGTTGGGATATTTTGGGGCATTTTTAGGGTGTGCTTTGAGCCGCCAGCGAATTTATTTTCGGCGGTACCCCAAAATAGCAATAAACGGGGTTGTGGGCCACCGGCCTAATTCAGGTGTTGAGACGTGTAACATGCACCTGGGGGTCCCCAGAATGACTCAGGGGGTCTCAATACGTGATTTTAAATACTCAAAATGTGAATTAAAGGTGTACAAGGATTATGATTACTGGTCCCTCCGGGAAGGGAGGATGGGGGAAATTGGGGTATCGACGAAATCGTGTGCACTACAAGGCAGACAGACCGATCTTCGGCGAAGCTAAGTATTGGGAGGGTAAATGGGAAGCTATGGTACATACTTGGGTAGAATAGATGGCGCCTCCATGCCCATAACCCTTCAAACAAAATCCATCTATGTATGGCAATGAAATTGGGTGGTTGCGAGGAAGGACAGTCGGTGAACGCGAAGTCGACCAGTAGAGGCCCAAAGCAAATGAGTAGGGCATCCTAATGCATGTTATCAGTGCACATACCAAACTCTAGGCCAACAGCAATGTCGGGTGGGTCGCAATAGGGCGGTCTGTCTCGCGCTGGTCAAGCGAAGGCCGGGCTGTTCTTGGATAGCCTAGGGAGGATTTCGGATCGTGCTGGGGTCTAACAACCATATAAAACATTGCCTTGGATATAGGCAACAAAATGAGCCCGCAAACATGGAAATCGGTCGCGAATTGGTTGAGAACGAAGGAAAAGAAGAAGTGGCGTTCGGAGATAAGGAATGATCAATTCTCACCCTACCATCGGAACCAAACGGAGCACAGCTTCTGATCAGCACATCATTCCGCTTCAAAATTTGATGAACGACATCTTTACACACCCCACTCCATCCTCCGAGCACCAAACCACGCAGTTCTGCAGCATATATCCCTCTATTATCCAAGTGGCCCACTACCCCGACTGGCCCAGTACCCAGTCGCTAATAGTAACTCTTAGATATTCCTCTTCTCTGACATGCGAGACTTATTACAAAAAGTTTCACCATGTTTTTCCAATGTTATGGTGTGGATGTTTTGGTTGTGCGCCCTGTGATACGAGAAAGCAAACACGTCTTTAAGTCCAGAACGAAGTCCACGGTTACAATTCGCTTGTGAGTGGCGCAGGATCTTGTGCAGCCGATAATGATTCAGACATATTGAGGAAATAGCGGTGCACATCACAGAATCTCACACTCGTGTCGCCCGGGATTAATATTCATGAGATGCGTCTGCGCGAAACACGGAACAACGAAAGGATGGCATGCATTGGGAGATGGACCAAAGCCAGAAACCGTCCGCCATAGAAGTTCCCAGTATTTGGGAAAGAAAATCCCGAGGTGAGCGCACAGTACGATTTGAATCCGCTTTGGATATGTTGTACGTCCATGCAGTCCCGCTCCGAGTTTGACTGCACCATATTTCACTCACTACGCGATGTGAACAGTTTCGTCTCGTTGTCTCATTCGGCCCTCATTCTTCATCAGCTGATTGAACTTAGAATTTGAACCGTGTGAAACGCCGGCTGATGCGGCGGTGTTGCTTCGTGATAGATCCCAAATGGACAAAACACTGAGGATCTGCTTGTTTGCCTTCAAAACAGACTATAGGAGCATAGCTGCCCGGCACCTTCGCGCAAGGTTGAAGGTGATAGAACCCTTATCTCCGAGTCGCCCCGCAGGCGAACGATCAGTTTTAATCACCTTTTGTACGTAGGTCAGCAAGACGTCCCAAGGGCGTGTTTTATCCTGATAGGACTACCACTTACTTGGTTGGATTCCAAAGGTTGATTCCATTCGGTTCACGGTTAGTGGGATTTTTATGGTCCTCAGAGCGAACACTGAGCCTGAGCCCAATCACTCCAAAAAAGCCGATGTTTCACACCTCCTGATTACACTTCCAAAATCATCAAAATCAACATTCTTTTCAATAGTCCCGATATTTTGAGTATTAGGAGCAGTATTGTACATGGTATCAGGGCGCGGACCGACGGTCCGGGGCGGGGCGGGGCGGCCCGCAGCGACCCGCGCGCGATATTGCTCCTGATACCACAAGTAGAGTATCAGGTGCTCAAAAACTTCTGCTGATACTAAAAATTTCAGAACCATAATCAGGAAGTTTGAAACATCAGAGTTTTCAGAGTGAATCGGGCTCCTGGATCCGCCCACGCATGTCAACACAGAACCAAAGAAGAAGAAAGGAGACGGTTCTGCTCAAAGAAGCATATCACAGCATCTGATCGTACAGGCAAGACAGGACGATAAATAAAATCAACCCAAATTGAATGTTCATGACAAATTTGAAAGACGGGGAAATAGGGGCAGTTCCCTCCTCATAACTGCTCCGTTGAACCTCCGAGTCTGTAGTGAGGGGCTTTGTTGAGAGCCGACACAGCAGTATACATGGATTCGACTTACTGTCATGAACTGCATCGTGCGTGTTAGTGCCATTCACTACGTTCAAACTCTGGTCCCTTTCGCCACATTCCTCCACTTTGTATATGGATCAGTGGGGTTAAATTGTCTAGCGACCACACGCACCGGATGCAAACAAAGGATTTATTTCTGGTGATAATTGATAAAGTGGGTATCCCATATGTCGAGCAATATCTTGACTGTCAGGATCGAATCCCTTGCCTTGGTGAAATTGCCGAAGGCCGGCGTAGACATTGGTGTCCCAAGAGTCTCCTTCAATTTCGGTAGTCAGGTCAAAACCCGGGAACCCGAGCTGTGTGGCCTCCTCTGTACTGAGACATTCAGCACCTGATGGGTCGAGAGACCAATAGGCCGGGTACTCGGGCCACCTGAAGGACGACGGTCCAGTTTGAAAGTCGGTCGCCGGACAGAGAAAGAGATAGCCGGGTGGAGTGTCCTTCCTCAAGGTCCCAAATGTGATTTGAAACTCGACGCAGTACACGGAAACTGTTTGAAAGGGTATTTAACACACAATTGCAATGGCAATACAAACAAGCCATACCATAATCCTCAAAACCGGATGTGATTTGAAGGCGCCTGAAGATGTGACCAGCTTGTGCGAGCCAGGCACGTGATCTGTCCAAGGACACCACTGAGACCAAGGACACAAGACATGTGAGTGCGCCGTTGGACATATCCTTGGGGTTGAAACTACGACATTGACATGAGACGATTAGACAGCATCAACGAAGTAATCGATACCGGGTCCAATCATTCTCCATAAGCGTTCCGTTTCGTTGTTTTTCCCCAAAGTCCCAACCGCAACTAAGGATTTGTGCCTTAGGGAGGGCCGCAAACTCAACACACGCCTTAGGCTGACCGTCCGTGGGAAAGAGGAAGACAGCTTCGGAAGAAATCGTTGCGGAGTTGGAAACGGAGCCAGATCGATATCGGCTTAGAGTGAACACACATATATAGTGATATTCCTCAACCGTCAGAGAATGAATAGCCGCGGTTTCCTGGCTTCCTGGATCCGAAGAAGGGTTGATTGGCGGGTGGGATTTCCTGAAGTAAAAATTAAAAGAAATATCACTATCCTGATTCTTGCCATCCGCCTGAGGGACGAAGTCTGCGCAGAGCCGGCCATTGGAGCGATGTATCGACAATGTGGAGGACATCTCCAAGTCCTCGTGGGTGCTCTTGCAGAAGTACGGCAACTGTTTGACATAATCACAGGCCTGCTGCGTCCGTATCCCCCTGTTAACACTTGATAACAGAAGCAAAGTTGAACTGAGTTACATCCCACTCGCCCGTCTCGCAGGAAAGACCAAAGTCAATGGGAAATAACAAAGAAGAGGTCGAGATACGTACATAGCATGCATGAATGTAAACACTCATGATCGGTGAAGCTGAGGCCACGAGTTGTCGGATTGGTATTAAGTCTAACTCCTCAGTCATGAACCAAACCTTCAGGATGACCATTGAAAGTGACAATCGCACCGCCGTGGAATATTGTTGCATGCATGGCACCTGAGTTAGCGGTACCATACATTTGGACGACGTTCGGGTGGCTAGCGGTCGACATAAACACGACACAGAGGGAAGTGCAATACAACTCACCGAAGAGACATGTAAATCTCGACATCTCGTCGCCATGCCTGCGACGTTGAGATCAAACAGCACACACCAGACGATCAGGTTACACACCTTCTCTGCCCCATCGCCTTCGTAAATGGCGACGGTCAGGTCTGTATTTCGACCGTCGATTTTTGCACGATACACCCGTCGAATACAGTGTTGACGTCCGAATTTGCGGTCGACAACGCTCGATTTTCCGTTCACGATGAGTTCCCGTTGAAGGTCGATATCACCCATCGGAATGGTCCGGAAGTCTACCCAACATTGAGCATTCACGATGAAAGGAATTCAGGATGAAGGCTACTTGGAGCTTCGGTCGGCGGCGGATAATAATGCTTCGCGTGGTTGTTAAATGTCCCTCCACCGATGGTGAAGTACTGCGAGCCTGCAAACATACCGCCATCAAACCTGGAATGACGGTGTAAGCCACGAGGCACCGTGCAGATTGCGAAAGGCTTTACGATGTGTATACGGGCTCTTCTGGGTTCGGAATGTATTCGTCTTCCGAGTAAGTGTCGGGGTCCATAGACGTTTGTGGAGGTGGGGAACGAAGAGGATGAGCGCTGAGAACAGCTTTCATGCTGTAAGAAGGGACCAAAATAAAACAACAGCTGTTCTCACGGCATCGCAACAAGGCGATGAGCGACGGCTCGAATGAACGCGGTGTCCGTGTTGTATGGAGTTTTCCGCGGAGCATTAAAAGAGGTCGAAAATGATGTCTTTAGAAAAATTCTGCCGTTATGCCTCTTACCTGGGATGAATCGATTAAACAATTGGTTAGGGAGCGACACCATATTTTGAATGGGCTAAAGCGCGGGCCAAGTCGTGGCAAGCGCGGCGGGATCCTTGTGCGCACTTTGAACGTCGCAGCAGTGCTCATTTGGGCATGGAAGCGCAGTCTTCACGGCTATTCGAAAGTTTCAGCAGTTTTTTTTCGTGTTAAGTGACTTAACAGTAACCGAGCAGTGGGCGAACGAAGGTGGCAAGAGATTGAAAAATAGCATCGGAATGTACGCGCAGTAGTTGGAAGTACAGAGTTTGACCTGAACCCAGAGAGCAGCCAAAGTGAATGATTAATTGTTCTCCAGTGACACACACTTCTGAAACTTGCAGCGACCACCAGGCATCCAGAGTCCGCGTTGATTATCAGGGAAGTGACGGAAAAAGCCGGGTTATTGATGGGTGCATTGTGTCGCAGACAACCAGAGGAGAACTGTTTGAGAACTGTAATGATTCCTGGCCGCACTGGCAAGCGGGAGCCATGAATACTCCATAGAATGGCTAGAGAGGCCGAGGCTGAGCGGTATAGTCCATTTAAAGCAATACACAGGAGCTTGCAGTTCTACTGCAGGAGGTTTGACAAATTGGTCGTGGTGGCAAGTGGCAAGAACAAAACGTTACGGCTCTCCGGGCCGAGCACGTGCGTCTTGCGAGCGCATCGCCACCCCCTTTTCCCTCAACGAAAGTTTGCTCGTTCACAACTTGTTCGGGTGCGCAATCTGTAATTCCTGACCCCCCGCATTCATTGCTTCCAGCAGACTCCGTCAAAAGTGTTGATGTCCCTATCATGTGCATGTTCCGAGCCTTCCTAAGGCTTTACGTCACAAGAGTGATTTAACCATGGACCACCTTCGTCAGGAATTTGCTAGATTTCAGTTAAAAAATGTCACTTTCAAGTCCAAATAACGTCATGGTAAGATAGTATCGGTGTCTACGCTCTCAGTTGCAAGGGCTTGTTGTAACCCAAGTTCATGCCTGCTGTTGGCAGTCGGCCCTCAAGGCCGATCGGCAAACCCAAGGGGGCCCAAAGATAAAGAAAAAAGATATCACCTACATATTTTTTTCCTAGCACTTTGGCCTACCCCTCCCCCTACGTAACGATGATGCCATCAAATTCCCTTTTAGAGAAAGATATTCGAGGTGACAGCGTATCAAGCTACAATATTTTGGCGGTAGAAAGCGGCGGTAGCAGTGATTTGACGACAACAGCAGTCCATGTGAGAAGAAGTGATTGAACCATGGATGTTCTTTTGACACTCACACTGTTTGTTGGGTCGAAACTTGGTTCAAACGGACCACGGTGACCCAACCTTGCTAACGGGATCAATGAGAGGCCTACAATGGGGTGATTATAGTGGGAAATCATGTTTGAGGTCCTGTCTGGTATTCTCTACTGCCCAGCAGACCTTCCTGGGACAAAATAAAATTGCATACAATTTTTTTTCCGGTGGACCCTGGCCTCTACTCTGTAGATCACCGCCGAAGAATATATGAATTCAAACGGCGAGAGGGAGAATCGAGGAACAATGAAGTTAAACAAGGAACGGTGAAATTGTATCTGCATCTACGTTCTCGATCCTAGTCTCTATGCCTTGCAGCCCTTGCTGTAACCCCCAGAAGAACCGATGGATGAAGTTACGGCACATTCTACGGTCGTTGGGAATTTGAGGCACCAGGTTTGCCTCCAGATCGGCACTGTTTGACCCACCCTGGTGAGCTTTGGTCAGAGTGTGAGTGTGTGTAGGCACTCCCATCCCCTCGACTTACCATCATACAATGCATCTTGCAAGTAGGCACCTTCGACTTTAGTGTCATCATGTACAGCAACAAACTCTTCCGAATCCGAATCACCTGGTATTTCGCCGTTAGCGTCGGCACCTGCGGGAGAGAGAGAGGTACCTACAAGATGAACACTCTCGATCCTTCTCATGTGCATCCTCGTGTACAAATTGCGAGGTACGAGCAAAAATTGTAGCGTCTGTCTACAAGAGACTAATCCTCGTGCGTGAATGGACTTTCCTCGGGCTCCGAATTTTGGTTTGTATCTTCTTCCTCCATGCCGTCGTTGACGCAGAGTTGTGGTCTTCGCTCAATTCATCCACTTGCAAAGTAAAATATCAGAATGAAATAAATGAAGTGTTTGACTGAGATATTGGACCCACTATGTGCGAATGTGTCCCCGGATAATGGAAAAAGGGGATATCCCAGATGTCGAGCAATATTTTGGCTATCAGGATCGAATCCCTTGGCTTGGTGGGATTGACGGAGGCCAGCATATACACTGGCATCCCAAGAATATCCATGGACTTGTGTGTTGCGAGTGTGACGAGAATTTTGTGCGTGCTTTGAAAGTTGCAGGAAACCATTGCGGTATATCACCAGCAGCGATGAGAAGCGCAGTCTTTGCGGCTAACCGAGGACATTCCGGGGGCATTCCGGGGGGGCGAGAGCACGGAGATTTTTTAATGTGACCCATACTTCAGTTATTTCTCTCGTAGCGTCGAATTCCAGGTGAAGTGGCAAGTGAGCCACGAGCAGAGAGTATCTACACCTAAAGGAGTAAACCAATGGGACTGACTGGGACCCGAGAAGACACAAGTTGACTGGTCCAAAGTCCACCTTGAATTCGGGTGCTTATTCCGAGTCCTCAAATACACCATGGTCCTGTTGTGATTCTCTTTGTAGTGCTGTCTGTCTGACCGACAGTCTTCCACACATTATCCTAGCGCCGCCTCCCTGTGGCTCAGATCATCATCCCATACACAACATCCTACCCTGAGGTGTCATACGCTACGGGAGTTTCCATTTGCTCAAGAGGCAGTGATTGCGGTACCTCAAAAGCCCCCCTTGATTTCCTGCAATATTCAAGGGAAAATTCCAGCAACATTGGTATATGTACAGGCATGGATCCAAAAGGCCAAAGCTCAAGTTGAGTTCAGTTCCATGTCAATCACATATTCAGCAAGAAAATGTCCTCGTACTCATGCGGAGCAATGGCCCCACAAGACAAGTAAACCAATGGGACTGCCTGGAGCCTGACCTGAGTCGAAGCAATCGATTTCATGTACGAACTAGAGCCTCAAGCATGGGGGAAAAAACCCTCCCCACAATACCATCGAGATGGAAAATTCCCGAGGAACCCAAGTCCAATCTCTATTCGAGGTTCGAAGTGTTGCGGGGAGTTCTGCTGCCAATTCACTACTCTGCTTATCCCACTAAGCAACTGCCCTCGGACCCAGTGTGAATCATTTCCTATATCTCAGAATCGTTGCACTTGTTGAATCCAAATCTACCTTCACACCCCAGTTGAATTGACAGATTGATTATACAAGTTGGAAAAAAGGCTCAGATAAGTAATGGCGGGTCAGATTGGGAATGGGGAGATGGGATCAGTATCTATGTTGTCCACCTCCACGACAAGACTGTGTCGCAGAGCCCCGAAGATGCGATGAATGAAACCCCCAGTTGGGCGGTCGGCCGTTTGTGGCTGGAAGTCTGCCTCGTGATTCGTACCGGTGTTGGTGTATCCACCGTCCATTGACTCCTGGTCAAATCCAGGCGCTGAGATTCGTATGGTAAGCGCGCGCAGACAGTGGATCTCGCTTCACTTACCCTGCTGCTGAACGGAGATGGTGTCCTTGTCCACACTATCTTCTGCATCAGACCCCTCATAGGCTAGATACACCGACTCATATTCCGTGTCGATCTCGTCAGCAGTCGCTTCTGCTTCGTTGAATTCATCCACTTCATTTCGAGGTTCAAAGGAAGAGATCAGAGGAAAACAGTTGACCTGGAATGACAACTCACCATGAGCAAATGGAGAATTCACATCCTCGCACAATTCATAAAGCGGATATCCCAGATGTCGAGCAACGTCCTGACTGTCTGAATTAAATCCCTTGGCTTGGTGGAATTTACGAAGGCCGGCGTAGACACCGTCATCCCAAGATTTTCCCTGTATTCGTGTGGTAAGTTGAAAAGGGGGGAACCCGAGCCGTAACGCCTCTTCCGTGCTGAGAACCTTGATACCCTCAGGATTGAGTGACCAATACGCTGGGCGATTTGGCCACCTGAATGAAGCGGGTCCGGTTTGAAAGTCCTCCGTTGGACAGAGGAACAGATAGCCGGGTGGAGGGTCCTGCCCTGTATTCTCAAAAGTGACTATGAAGTAAAAGCGTTCTACGAGACCTTTTTGGAATGGTTACACATCGGAAAACGTGAATGAGATCCGAGGCGCACCGTAATCCTCGAAATTGGACGTAATTTGGAGGTTGCTAAAGACATGATTGGCTTGACTGAGCCAAACATCGGGGTCAGATAACATCCAGAGGCTGATTTCGGTCTTAAATACGTCATCAGCCCTATAACTGTGATAAAGGGGGGGTGAGCGAATATAATCATCAAGAGAGCGAGAAAACTCGAATACCGAGTCCAACCATTTCCCATGAGGTCGCCCTCCCCATCGCCCGATACGCCCCATCCGTTGTGGTGGAAGACCTCCATCTCCGCCGGAAGGGCAATCTCCACATGCCCCTCGTATCGATGTCCTGACGGCCAGGAAGTGACTGCTCCGATGTGAACCGTCGCGGAGGGCGGAACGGACTCATCCCAATATTGGCTGAGATACAGAGCACATATGCGATGATACTGTCTTAGCCCCAGGGATTCAATGGCAATGACTTTGGTGATGTTCAACAGAGTGGCTGCTTGTCGGAGGGGGGCTACAACGGACCGCGGGTCTGAAGCTAAACCGAACGCGGTGCCCGAGGGAACGAGGTCCACGGAGAGCCGACCGGTTGAGCATCGTATCCACATTGTACACTCCCAGGAGTTCAAGACCTGAAACAGGTTACTAACTAGTAGGGTCGGCATAATCTCGAATATGGTGCTGACCCTTTGCCCCAGCGATCGGAAATAATTGTATACTTGCTGTAACCAGGTTAGCAAGAAGCCAAACTAGAATCGGATCTGCATACACCCCACTCTTCCGACTCCAAAAAGGTCAGTTTGGACATGGAGCGAGGGAAATTAATGGACGAAACATACATAACCCGCGTAAAGATACACCGTCATGATCCGTGATTGGGGCGCTAGGAATTGTTCGAGCGGTACCAGATCTAACGACAATTAAATCTCAGTGTAACTTAAAATTGAACGCCGCACCGCCGTGGAACACTGTGGTGTGCATATTGCCATAACTTGCGCCTGCCCAAACCTGAACTATATTTGGGTGGCTAAATGGAATCAATATTTAATTTAATTGAGACAGAAACCGAACAGGTCTCACCGAACAGACATATACATTTCCGTGTCCCTCCTCCAGTCCTGCGACGTTGGGCTCAAGGAGTATTTCAATGAGGGAGGGTTCGACGCACATCCTCGGCACCATCACCCTGATACACGGCCGCAGTGACGTTCGAGTTTCGGCCGTCGATTTTCGCGGAATACACCCGCCGAATAGGGTTTCGTGCACGGCGACCACGGCGGCCCACAACGCCCGATTCTTCGTTCACCATTAGTTCCTGCTGAAGGTCTATGTCCCCCATCGGGATCATCCGAAAATCTGGAAGGATCAAATATTTGGCAAACTCAGGAAAGAAATACACACCCGGGGGCACAGCTGGTGCCACAGGATGATTCTCCATGATGTTGTTGAATGTCCCGCCGGCCAAGGTGAAGGACTGCGAGCCCGCGAAGATGCCGCCGTCAGACCTGAGATAAGCGCCCTTAGCCACAAGGTACTAGTACAAAGAATGAGAAGAGCTCACAACGTGAACACAGGCTTGTCGGGAGACAGTGCGGGGACATCCTCGTCATCTGAGTAGGTCTCGGTGTTCATGGATGGTGGTGGTAGGAAGGAAGAGAGGGCGAGCACCCGTGTTGACAGCTTTTGCGCTGAGAAGGGTTAAAATAACTGCTGTTGAGCTTCTATAGTTCCTGCAGGAATGTTGTCAACGAGGCGGTGCTGTTAATCCTGGAGGACGTGGACACCGCAATAGGTTCTGCGTAAATTGCACACTTCAACCGCCGCGCCTACAATAAGGAGTGTTGTGAGCCATCAGACAGTGTATATATATTCCGCTTACTCTGCAGAAGACTGCCGTTCTGGAATTCCGTCGTATTTATTAATCTTCGCTTGAACGATAGTCAAATCCTCATCCTGCGTGGCATTTACGCCTTTTGACCCGCACATCGATATCAAAACAGTCACCGCCTCTAGTTGGATGTGTCTGTGGAAATAAGTAAGTAGCTGCACGGATCGAGAGGCGGTAGAACTTGCAAGAGAAACCCAGATAATGGTGCACTCTGTGGGTGAGAATAATATTGCAGCAATCTAGCCGCTTCTTCTCTGTGTCTGAGGCTCGAGTGAAGTTCGACTGAACACGGTAGAGCGGAGTCAAGGGGCTTCGAAGATAAGAAATTTCCTTTTTGGGAGGGGGGGGGGAGGGGCCCCTGGGGCTCGAGATTTTTTTTCGGTACCAAATTTCACATTTTGTTCTACAGCCTCAATCCGCGCATAAAAGACCTCAGAAAATATTTTCGGTTTTTTTGATTATTGCCGAGCTTTGCCGAGATGCCGGCAGAGACAGATAAACCAATACCTGCTCCTCTATCGACTCCTTCGGCGAAGCGGGTTGATCTTGTTATGGTGTGGAATCAAAATTGCCGAATTGCCACTGGCCCATCAGGATTGCCGGCCGGCGGCGCGGCTGTCTTCACTGTCTGATAAGACTTTTGAGAACTTCTGGACTTATCCAGGCCTGACTGTATCATATTTCAAACCAGTCGCCATACAACCCTTCCAGCTGATTTCTTTTGCGGCCATCTTCAAGACATTCCGCCCAAGGTTCCTAATAACTGAGCCTCGGCACCGGCACCGGGGCATGTTTGGTTGACTGGAACATGAAGAGGATTTCCATACATATGGGCCACACCTTTACAGTGCAATAGACCTTGTTTAGACACCCTGGTAGCTGTGGTTGTCCTTGGAAAGAAAATTAGCCTTCGGGTATATTTCTTAAAATGGGAATTTGATCGCATCACCCTTACGTAGGGGGGGGGGGAGGGGTCCGAGGTCTCTGAAAAAAAAATTGGAAGGTATGTTGAGATTTTCGCGAAAGCAAATCCCCTTGAGCGGAGTTGAAATTCTCGACGTAGGATCAACGATGCTGGCGACACGGATCACCGGAGTTTGTGATGCAAGGTTGGGCTCGAGTTTCCGGGGAATCATTCACTGGCTGATATAGCAGATCTTTCCTTCGCTTTTGAAGCAAGCAGTCTGACCAGATCATCAGTGCAAATATCGATGATTTCTCCTTCTCGGGGAAGAACTTGAGATTGAAATTGAAAAGGTTTATATCTTAGTGCCCCTTCAAATTTGCGGCTAAACCGAGCCTCGCCAGAGACCCAAGTCGGAAACTTGATGGGAACTAGGAAATCAGAGAGAGAGATCACCGAGCCCAAGATGCATGTGAGTGGGGATGCCCCCAACCAGACACGGCGGACAATCTGTTGTGCTTTTCAATTTTAGGCCAGCGTGTCCTTGCACATGCCTCGACCATGTCCTTTCGCTAAACGCGGGTGCTTTGGCCTTTCGGGGTTTTCCGCGGGCACGCTGCAGCCACGCGTTCTCGGGGTTTGCCGGCAGAAAAATGATCCAAATAGTGATTTTGCAGCTCTTGGGTTGAGTTTTGGGTGGAACATTCCCGAACATAGCTTGGATCGTGCAGTATTTGCCATAGTACAAGGAAATGCAAAATATTTGAGGGAGACCAAGCTAAAATCGGGCGACAACAGGTCCTGAATGTGAAGAATTCAATGCTTGATTTTATTCCACTGGCCAATTTGAGCAGGATTTGGTGGGAGCGTTGTATACCATTCTCTGGTGATTTTTCACTTTTTTAACTGACAGAAACGGTCCTGCAATGGCCGGTATAGAGGCACATCAAGAGGAGTGTGATTGAAATCATGCCGAGTGCTGCCGGGGAGTTCCGGGCGGTCACACCAATGTTCAAACAGCCTTGAGCCAGCCATTTCATTCTCTTTTAATCTGAAGAAAAATGTAGAATCATTCTATGGTGAGCAGTTTCACCTGCTCCCCCCACTTTATGTGAATTGAATACGCTAAATGCAATAGAACTGTGAGTTATATACACTTGGGACATGTTCTTGGGCGGTTTTTGCATGTCCTCCTTCCATTCTTCAGCACAATATTGTGACTTATACCCATAACTATCTTACCAGCCACATCCGAGAGGATTCAAACAAAAAATTCGCCCGAGAGCTGCAAAATAATTGTTTGGATCATTTTTCTGTCGGAAAACCCCGAAAATGCGCAGTTGCAGCGTGCCCGCAGAAAACCCCGAAAGGCCAAAGCACCCGGGGTTAGCGAAAGGACATGGTCGAGGCGTGTGCGAGGACGCGCTGGCCTGAAATCGAAAAGGACAACAGGTTGTCCGCCGTGAGACTGAAACAAAAACAAGACTGTTTGTCGATCCCCAGATCAGAGTCTAAACAATAACAAAGACATTGAAGCTAGCCTAGTAGCTTCTCCCACCAGGCGTAGCGAGGGAAGATTCGGAGGAGGGGTGAGGGAATACGGAAAGACAGTTAGGTTTATTATTTAGATCATCTATCTTTCGGCCGGGGTGCCAGATATAATGGTGTCTGCATGTACGCCGTTGCAGTAATTTACTTGCGACTTCGCCTTGAGGAGACAAGGCACAACCTACTTATCGAGGTTTCGGCGCCAGAGACCCAGAAAAGTTGCACACAGGAAGGAAGGAAGGAAGGAAAAATTGCCGGAATTGATGGACTAAGGTAGAGACCAGACATCTTCGGTTACCCCACGTGACATGACCACATTGGGAAAATTTGCGTGCATTTCCTGAATTCATCCTTTGCTCGGGGCTAAGTAGAAAATCCGGCCCAACATAGTTGTGGGTACCATGTCTATCTAGCTACCTGAATCTAATTATGAATAAAGGCAAAGAGCTGGGTGACTAGTTACAAAGTCTTTAGGATTGATGGGGTTTTCTTGGTTTTCCATCAATCTTGGAACTAGTCCTCCAATTCAAGCCCAAAACTTATTGAAATGTTTGGGAGTTGTCTTTAAACAGGTTTGCACAAGACTGTTAGGCCGGATTCTGTGTTTCTTGTGTCCAAGCCGGTATTCACCCATTCTGGTGTGTCACGTGGGGTAACCAAAGATGTCTGGTCTCTACCAGGACCTTTGATTATCGAGGCTAGGTCGGATACCGATTTGGGCTCTGGAAAAAATTTGTCCGAATTTTGCAAGTGCTTGGGCGTAAATCTTTTGTCTGAATTTTGCCTCTAGTGGTTCCTCAGTCGAGATTTTGTCCGAATTTTGCTTCCAACCCCAATTTTCGCGAAAAAAACCGCAGTGGCTCAAAAAAAGGCGTAAAAAATTCCATTACTCCGTGTCCTCCTCGGAGCCTCCTCCTCTATCTCTAAGAGATTGACATTTGACTTCCCTTTGCGTTGTTGAGACTTGCCACGGCCTTTCCCAATTCCTCCCTCTCTGCGTGCAGCTCCTCGAAAATCTTCTGAGCCTTGGGACCAATCTCTATATGATCTCGGTGAGCGACCTGCTGCCTCAACATGGGGCGGAATATTTTTTACCTTGTGCAATCTATTCGCCGGGAACCCACTCGGTCAGAATTGACTGGGATGGGTGAATTAATAGTGATAGACTTTCGGGATGTGCAGAAGGATACGAAGGTTCAGAAAGACAGTGTTCAGTTATGATTTCCTGAGGTCCATTGTCTACAAAGCATATCTATGTTGGGCCTTGGTGGCTTCGACACAAGACCAAATACGGTACCCCGATACAATGTCCGAATTTTGATTCAACCTCAATCTGGTGTCCGAATTTGACTTCAACCTCTAGGCTCCGATGGCGAGTTTTGTCCGAATTTTGCCCCAACATCGGACCTCCGATTTCAAAATTTTGTCAGAACTGGTGATCCGACCTAAGCGCGATAATCAAAGGTCCTTCTCTACCTTAGAAGCAACTAGCTTTATTCACCCGTGCCTTCGTCACGGAGCCTCCCCACACACTGCTTATTCCTAGTATTGCCCGCAGTCTGCATTCCTAATTTTGCGCGCTCGCTGACGCTCGCGCGACCCGCGGAAACTGCCCCGTGACTTATATCACCTGACATATCAGGTGACATTCACGTGCTCGGTTCGTTGTCTTTTCATGTATGGGATTACAGAGGCTTCGGGCATAAAGCCAGCCCACCAAAGAAACTGAGAAGATATTGTCCACAGTTATGTGCTACTCGAGCATTGTTGGGATTCTGGACCGAGAACACTGGTTGACTGCAAAAAGGTATGCATGGTCATGTGCTGGGGAAGTAACCATGTCGCGTGCGGACAGAACATAGAGCAGGCCCGAATGCCGATCACTAGTATTCTTTTTCTTTTTGCTGGACATTATTGCAGGTACTTGTGTGATGGGTAGCAGGGTGAGTGGGTAAACCCAAAATCGAGAGAGAGGTAGCTCGGGAGGGTCCACACGATGTGTGGACACACCCAACCAGTATTTTCGGAAAATCCAGAGTCGCGCAGACTTTTCGCAGCTCCGAGACCTGGTGACGTGCCTGCCGACCGTCCAAGCGCGAGCTGACACCTAAATATGAGGTAAGCCGAACAAGGGTGGAAGGGAGGACACAAAATGCGAGTGTCTTCGCAAAGTTCTGGCGCCGAGCGGCTGACACCAAAAACAACAAGTGCGCGGGATCAAAACGGAGGCGGAGACGAGGCGGGAGCATGGGCGAAAGCGGAGGCGATGCGAGAGTGATGCGGAGGCGAGAGCGGGAGCGGTGACGAGAACTTAGAGCGGTGGGCTTTTCAGGGGAATAAAAGTGATTTCATTGGACGTAGCCCAGTAGTATTTATACAGAGGGAGAGAAAGGAGTAGGTGGAGTAAAAATAAATAAGAGTGAGACTCATCGAGAACTAGGAGTAGGGAAGGGGGACAAGGCGATGAATAATTATATTATATCGAGGTAGGGCGAGGGAACGGCGAGACAAGGCGGCTAGAGCGGAAAGTGGCGCTGATTAGAGTGGGAATCAAGCTCATCGAGGGGCGCGAGGCAGTGTAGAATGGAGGAGGTGCGATTAACACTGAGTCGGGGGTCAGTGGTGAGGGAGATGGGAGAGAGCAAGAGGCGGCACAATGCCGTATTGTTTGTCTCGGAAGTGATCGCCAAACTCGGGCTGATCCGCGTGGGCGCCAAGGGGAACTCGGGATTCGAAAGTCGGAAGGGGGGTCGATAAGTTTTTTTCAGGCCGTCCTGGAGCCCCCCCCCCCCCCCCCCCCCCCCCCCCCCCCCCTCCCCCCATATCGGGAAGGTGTTTCCCACCCCTGGCGCCGGGCCGCTCCCCCCGGAGTTCCCCCCACCTAGTGGATCTAGTTCAGGCCCGACTACCACTTGATTTTATTGTTCAAAATACATGCCATGGTCCTAGAACCTATCCAAAATGCTGCTATGACCTCAAGGAGACCTCCAGAATTTTGTCAAATCCCACTCCAAGACCACTTCAAGACACCTTTTGGTTAAACTAGGGTGGAAATATTGTTTTGACATGTCGTGAAGCAAATAGGAAGCAGAATTCGACGTTTCTTACCTCCCAGAAGCTCTATAATGCTTCTCCCAGCCCTTTTCTCCCCTCCCATAAGTTATAGTAAGAAGTTTTTTTCAGCCTCGGCCAGACCCCCCCCCCCCCTCCCCCCTTCCGATATTTTAATCCCGAGTTCCCCTTGGTGGGCGCTTGTGGGTTCTTCGCGTAGGGCAAAGATAATCGGATCTTGTCTTGCCGAAAAGATTGGTATTAGGGCTGCATGCCGTCCCGGCGCCGGGAACGGCCGTCGTTTCAACGGGGGTCGAACGGGTGAGCCCGTCCCGTTACCGTCCCGTCGTAAGGCCTCCACAGGTTCCTACGGAACGGGACGGGCAACGGGACGGCCGGCGCGGGTAGACGGGTACAAGATAATGTTGAAAGTCGCCAGCAAGGCTTGGATCATCTGCTAACCAGGTTAAACTTCGTTGTCAGCGTCGAGAACGACAGTCTCACAGCCAATAGTGAGCTCAAGGAATTT
This sequence comes from Mycena metata, assembly GCA_029378385.1. Taxonomy (NCBI): domain Eukaryota; kingdom Fungi; phylum Basidiomycota; class Agaricomycetes; order Agaricales; family Mycenaceae; genus Mycena; species Mycena metata. The sequence continues at coordinate 703,222 of JARKIB010000022.1, forward strand.
TTTTGGGGGGTCCGAGGGAACAAATATCTATTGAATCGGCAGAAAATTCAATTAGAAGACTTTGGAATGATGGTTTGAAGAGCAAAACAGATTTTAGTTGTGGAATAGTGTCGAGTACTTGCAAATCTTGCAATGTTCAACGCGAATTCCCAAAGGGGAAGTTCCTGGTCGGTGTTACCCGAGTCGCAATGGCGTCCACTCTGAGTCCGCAAAAATGAATGAAAGCTGGAATACATGCTCACCATGAAAACATACTGACTCGCTAACCCATCACGCTGAATTCCGACGTGAAATTCTAGAAATTGTGGCCCATCCCGTCGACCCGGCGCCGGCCGTTTTTCGACGGCAGAGAACGGCTGATGCCCGTCCCGTTGCCGTCCCGTTGCCAACTGTTCAAGATGTGCGACGGAACGGGACGGCTACCCGTCGCACGGGACCCGTAGAACCGGCGCGACGGGCACGGTGTACAGCCCTAATTGGTATGCTCGAGATTTATGTGACAAGTGGTACTGACGGTCATGGATGGGGATCAACCAACGGCGACACTGTCCGGCTCAGGCTCACAGCTGATTGTTGCCAAGTTGCGACACTGTGCCAAGATGCGACACTCTGATGGGAGATCAACACTGTGTAAAATCTCTGAATTAGCAGTGAATACCGCGACCGAGCAGTTAGGGCAAGTGCAGTGCACCCTAACTGCGGAAATAAGCAGTAAGTGGCTGTTAGGGTTTGGGTTGGTGGTTTGAGTTAGGGTTTGGGTTGGTTTGGGTTTGGGTTCAGGTTAGTGTCAGGGTTGGTTAGATGTGAGGGTTGAGGGATGTATTTGCCTCGGAAAAAGAACAGGTAAAGGTGTTGAAAATTCTATATCTTTTGCCAGAATTAGACCATCAAAGTGATGTAAATTGCCCAGAGTGTCGCAGCTCGTCAAACTTGGCGGCCCGTCTTGGGTGAGTCTGAGTTCGAGAGTGTTGCTGTTGACACATCCCCCCATGACATAGACATCGACGAGCAGGCGGTGTAGAGAGTGATAGGCTGTGTACGGATCCAATGAAGGAGTCAAGTACACAAGAGAGCAGCGACGTGGATAGGGCAAGGGTTAAGATATCTTGCAAACCGGACGGTGGCTTGTCTTTATATGTATCGCCGGCCACGGTGCCACCTGCGTCGGAATTGGATACAGCGCAAGGTCTATGCACTCCGAAAACCCCAATGTTTCAAACTTCCTGATTATGCTTCGGAAACCTTTAATATCAGCAGAAGTTTTCGAGCGTCTGATACTTGCCTGATACTTGCAGTATCAGGAGCAATATCGCGCGCGGTCCGCCTCGGGCCGCCCCGCCCCACCCCGGGCCGTCGGTCCGCGCCCTGATACCACGTACAATACTGCTCCTGATACTGAAGATATCGGGCCGGTTGAAAACAATGTTGATACTGAAGATTTCGGGGGCATAATCAGGAGGGGTGAAACATTGGCTTTTTCGGAGTGATGGCTTTGGTGCCAGTTGTTGTGAAGGTCAAGGGCAAGCCGCGGTGGCAAGGTGTAATCACTGGATTATTTCGCGTCTCCGCTTTAGTCTCTCGTAGACACATGCTACAACAAATCTTGCTCGTACCATTTGCACTTGTTCCTCGCTAGCAGACAATAACCTCCTTGAAATCCTGTTTGTGTTGAGATGAGCATGAGGGAATGAGGATAAACTCTTGTCAAGTTTTTCATGAGACATGGGTGGAACTCTTGGGAAACCTATGAGCCTGTTTTATTCCCACTGTCTAACCATCTAATGTAGTTCTCTAATCGTGAAAGAGCCTTCTCCACTGCGTCTGGACGTTGCCCAAACTTATTTGAGTGTCACGTGGTATGACGTGGTTGGTTGGTTCAGCGAAAGTTAGAAAAATTCAAAAACCGGTGTAGTTCAGAGGATATCAAATCCGCTGGGATCAATTCTCTCCAGATCATCTCTAGAGATGTCAATCAAGAAATGATAAAGATGGACGGGCGGGTAGAATTTTGTGGTGCAAAGTGACGGGGGTAGAAAGGTTCAAAAGCAACACACACAGATAGTTCTCAGCACAGTCGGCTTCTACCTCAGTTGCTGAAGTCGGTAGCTTATGTTCCAGTAGCCAAAGAGCCAATTGCAGCCCAGTCCTCGTCATAAGCCTCTTTGAATTACCGGATTGTTGCGTCTTGGTATCGAACACGATGAGGTTGATCTTCGGTCATTGTGGATCGGCCTGGAGAACATTAAAGTAAGGTAGGGGACAGACATATTCGGTTGCCTCACGTATTCTTACCGTAACACTTCCTTTTTGGGACAGACTACGTCGCGACCCCAATTCACACCACTTTTCAACAGTCCATCCAAAATCCGCGCCCATAGGGTTGTGTGTATTTAAGTCGAGTACATCCCTAATTATTTTCGAGGATTTTGGTGCCCATTTGAAGGACGAGTTCCAATTTCTTCTAAAATTAGCAGTAAGTTTGCCTCACTGTGCGAGTACTGGCGCGCTCATTGCCAAGTTCCTTTAGCTGGTGTGCCTCGAAAATTTTCCAATGCCAGTCTCATTTGTCTCTTACACTCATGCCCCTACCCCAGAACCATGCGGCGGTTTGTTCTCCAGGCTCATCATTTGCTGATGCATATCAACATGGGCTCGAGGGCACACAGGCTGCGTGGGCTGCCAGAGAATACAAGAGGCATCGGGTTCTGCCTCCCAAATTTTTGAAGGCCATGGAAGACACTGGAATCGGGCGAGGAGGGAATGTAAATGTCGGCTTATAGTATGTAGATAGAAAAATTGGAACTCGTCCTTCAAATTTGCGCCAAAATCCTCTAAAATAATTAGGGATGTACTCGACCTCAATACACACAACCCTATGGGCGCGGATTTTGGATGGACTGCTGAAAAGTGGTGTGAATTGGGGTCGCGACGTAGTCTGTCCCAAAGAGAAAGTGTTACGGTAACAACACGTGAGGCAACCGAATATGTCTGTCCCCTACCTTAACTGATGCACCGCTGAAAGCTGTTGGGCGCAGAGGGCCATTGTCCTTACCACTCTTTAATAACTGAGGAATCTGCGGGTACCTCGGGTTCAAGTATCAGAAAATTGAGCAACCTCAAGTGTTCGGAGGGATGCTGAGATATCGAGATACCCGGCACTCTAGCGGCAGCAAGTTGCCCAGCAGACATAGAATATTAATCTCAAACCCTCTCAATTTATGGTGGATAAAGGATTGAATTGACTTGGAAAAATGTACCCGGCCCGTTCCAAGGCTCTGTCCTTCTTGAAACGCTGATAAAAGGTTCACATATTCTACCCGAGGTCGGAATACAACGGGGACAGCTACGCGAAAGCAATTCCACCCGATTCTCTGAGAGATTCTCCGCCCCAGCGGAGTCGATCTTCTGGTGGTTCACAAGATTAGTGATGCTCGGGGCCTGGCTTTAAGCCCGAAGCCCGCCAGGCCAGGCCCAATGAAGCCCAAGCCCGGCCGGGCCCGACAGCGGGCTTCAAAATTCTTAAGCCCAAGCCCAGCGCTCAGGCCGGGCTTGAATATTTTGCAGGACAGCAAGCTGATTTCAGTGTCAGAAACCGAAGTTTGCTCAGTTTAAACCACCACTCATAGTAAGTGGTGCAGACAACACTTTGACCATTCAATAATTTGATGAAACCCGCTTCAACCAGGAAGGTAAGCCAAATTCGGAATCTCCTAAAAGGGAAATCACAGTTGGAATTTTCAGTGAACGACTAGAAACATCGCCAGCATGCACGCAAATACGATTGCGTATGTTGAAGACCTTGTAGGTTGGAACCTGGCGTCGTACCGACGGACCTTTGCACCTTCTCACGCTTCAGCCGAAGCCCGGGCTCAAGCCTGGGCTTCAGGCTTGGCCTGGCTTGAGCGGGCTTGGGCTCGGGCTTGGAAAATCTCAGGCCCAGGCCTGCTCAAGCCAGGCCCAAGCCCGGGCATCCAAGCCGGGCCGGGCCCTGACATCACTACACAAGATTGCAACCCCTTGGGGACCATGACCACATTCCAGAAGATAAACACTTGAGATAAGACGTAGAGCACGCAGGACCAAGAGTGCACACTGTCACCTGCTCCAGTTGGCTTAGGCTAATGTCGATTTTACCAGCATTTTCTTAAGCCGGCTTAAGTTGGCTTAAGCCTTGTATTATCAGCCAGTACACTACTGCAGGGTAAGCTACTGATATCTGGCGCATTCCCACCTAAGCCAACATTAGCCGCTTAAGCCCACTTAAGTGTGAGCGAGACTAAACCCCCTTAAGCGTGAGCGAGACTCAGCGCCGCTTAAGCCTTCCGCAAATTCTCCATCTAACCCTACCCGTCGCTTCCCTGTAGGATAAGGGGGTTCAAATCATGACATAGCATGAATCACAGCTGTGCACACCGACGGTTGCGCGCGACGGTTACTGTTGGTCAAGTAGGTAAGAAACTAACGCGCATCCGAAAATGTAAAACCGAGACACACCCTGGCTCAAGTAGATTTGAGATCACTCTCTGTTCCAGCCGCCGCCGCCGCCTCTGTCGCCTGTATTCATCGCTGACTCCGTGCCTCAGATAAACCAATCAAATTCAGGGGGCAGTGAAGGAAGGAAAGGGAATTACGACAGACCACAAGAACTCCTGCATGCCCCGTCATTGGCATCCCCGGACCGCCGGTATGCGAAGTGTCTATCGGTAGATTTCGTCAAGAAATGGAATTCTGCTGCGCAAAGACCAAAATCGCGACGGAGTCGCACAGTCAATGCAATGGCCGCGATGGCGAATGAAAATAATGCCTAGTCTACGGAAGATGCTGCAGCATAGAGTCACTGATGTAGATGGAAGCTACGCACCATTGGCCTTTTCACTGTGCCAGAGCTCGCCGGCGAATCTAGATGTGTTTCAAGGCAAAGATCGCAAGTGTAAGGAGCAGGATTGTCAGAGTTTTGGATCTTGCTGAGCAACCTGGTAAGTGTCGAGTACGGAGCTTCTGGGAGATGAGACTCAGTGGTGCAGAAAACGGCGTGGCAATAAAGTGGAGTCGCGTAGTCGAGTGGCACATGGCCTGCTGCCACCACGTACCGCGGTCCGTATAGAGCCCAAACCAACTGGGACATCAGGATTTGTCCGTATGACCTAGTGTTGCCGCGGTCAGGTTCAGAACCGATTGTGAACCTGAACCGGACCTGAACCGGACCCAGGTTCAGGTTCAGTGGCTGTGCGGTTCGCCGAACCGAACCCGGGGTCCAGTTCGGGGTTCGCAAATTTCAAGAATTTGCTGAACCTGGTCGGACCGGTTCGAACCTGTCCGAACCTCGGGTGAAATACTCGAGTTCTATAAAAGCATTTTTCATAAAATATCATGTGCTTTCAGTTGCAGAACCTGAGACACTAGTTTGTCGAGTTCGTGGTTCGTGTTCAAGGTTAGCCGAGCATCTGCCGGGCCCGCCGATCAACCGGCATCTACACAATTCTCACGGTTCAAATTTGGGTTGAGCTGTCGGCCAAGAAACACAACAGTCCGACTGGGGGAAATGCCAGGTTACATAATAAGTCTTTAGACTTCCAGTGACACTCACAACCGGGGTTTCAGTCACTTTACTATTTAGGCAGTCCACAGGAGCGAAACTGAATCAGGGTTTGGTTAGCTGCCACTGATGCGAGGTACCTTTTAGTGACTTAACTAGTTGTCATTGAATCATCAGACAAATAATTTGGCCCTGCTCATGAGCCTCCTTCCAATCGTCTCTTAAGAACATGTGTATACCTCGGCCGAAAGTGACAATCAATTCATGATGATCCGGACATCGGCAGAATTTGATAGCTTGTCCTTTTTACTCGGTTGGTGAACGCGAAGACTGTCAGCTGGGGATGGTAAAGTATGTTCTCTCTGGTAGGATCACGGAGGTTCCTAAATCTCAACCCCTGAGCACAAAATACTTGTAAAACTACATTCTCGAACCACAAAGTCTACCAAAATCGTGAGTTGCTCACCACCACCACTGCTTTCATGATCTCGTTGCAAAACCAAACAATATTTTGCGATAAAAAGCAACATACAGTTCAACTGTGAATATTCGTCGGGAAAATAAAATCATGTGAGCTGTAGAGAGGGGTGCTTGAGTTTTATTCACTCTAATTTAGGTGCTGATGAGTGGTAGACTTACGCTAGATAGTAGACCGCATATACACACACTGGATATTGCAGGTGAGTGCTTGGAAAAGGTCTATGATTTAATAAGTAACAAATTGAATGACCTTCACTCACTTTCATTCACCGTCTCCCAAAAGGTCGTCTCAAACTGAACCATCTCACGGTGATTGAGTTCCTCGACCGTTGGGCGGCAGGCCCCGGAACCAATGAACTCAGGAGGAAGCGAAGACAGCTCAGGCGGTGTGATGCAGGTTCAGAGGTCAACATGCGCATGGCAGCGGCGCGCGCAAGTGTATTTCCTTTTGTTTGGCCCGTTTCTCACTTTTTAAACCGTGGGAATAAAAAAATCGGTTCGAACCCGTCCAAACTCCTCCTGAACCTGAACCGGACCCCATCGAACCTCGAACCTAGGTCCGGTTCGAGGTTCGGAGGTTTTGCTGAACCGGACCCCGGGTTCGGTTCGAGGTTCGGAGAATATTAGTGTTGAACCGGACCGAACCGGACCGCGGCAACACTAGTATGACCGCAGATGGCATCCGTAATTCGTTGGTTTTGTGGATTGGGTACATGAAGATTCATGGTTGCGGAAGAAAGGCAATGCGTGGCGGTGTTGATAATCAACGTGCTTTGTTCCGCCGTCACTGAAATGCCGTCACCTCTTCCTTTTCCAAGTTGACGACTGCAAAACATCTTTGCGCAAGGCAAAGGAGCAGTATATAGCTCTCTTGCTTTGTCCGAGGCACAAACGGAATCACATTGCGTGAGCTCAATGCAGAACCTTCCTTCCCTTATGTGACACTTTTGATGAACAATGGCACCGTCCCGGTAGATACATCGCGCTCAGAGTCTTAAACTTCGTTCTCAACACCTCCAATCGTGGCATGTAATCTCTTGTATGCGAGTTTATTTGCCTTCTTCAACTCCTGATGCTCCTGAATCAACCAACTCTCCGTCGTCCATCAGCAATTTGACAAAAATCTTGTCCCCTTTTGGCTCTTGTGAACTTGTCGACAAGCTCACAAGGTTAAAAGGGTGGGGAAATGCACTTGGAAAATGCAAGTAAGGGTTGTGTGAGTCCCTCAAATGTCAAGAGGGACCTATTTGGTCAGATGAATACATAGCTTGGTACGGGAATCAGTCTCAAATACAAAATAAATGCACTGTTTCTGAGTCGAACTGGCGACCTTGTGGATTCGACCTCTCGCTTTGCGGTCTTGTGGTCTTTCGGCCTTTTCGGCCCTTTTTCGGCCTTTTTTGACCTTGTACAAGGTAAAAAGATATTTGTCAAAAGTCTGATGAGTCGGCTCAATTTCGAACCGTGTGAAGTTGGATTGATACGTTGATGGTGGTTAAATGTAATGAATCGTCCCATTCCAACACAGAGTAGCTGGCCAGTGGAGTATGTGAGTGCTCTATACCTCTCATGTACAAAATACAGTTTCAGAGGCGGTCTCAGGTGTCAGGAGTTGAAGCGAGATGACACATGGGTCGCCGATGAGAAATAGAAAGACGGAACAGCAAAATGAAATGGCGAAGGACACCTGATACCCTGAGGCGAGAGGGTGCCTCGAGTCGAAGCAGCAATTTGGACGACGGTCAAGTAATTAGGTAAGGTCCGTTGGCCCTGTTGCAGTTGCTCAAAACATGCAGAATGAGTACTTCTTCTGACTATGCTATGACAGGAATTGGTGTCGAACAGGTCATCCAAGCTTATCCCATCTCACTGACAGGCCGTACTTGCTGTTCTCGTGTTTGAAGGAGTTGAGTATCCGCTGTAGATCGTTTTGAATGTTTGAAATCACAGGAGTCAGGGAAGCAGTCTGGACCACGAGGCCGAGGAACCTCTGCAACCTATCTCATGAGCATAACTTGCCGAGGCCCTCGTTCAAATTTTAAATGTAGCTATCAAAGATATCCGTCACCCATCACCGCGGCGCGTTGTTCTGTTGCGTTTCAGTTGAGATCTCGAAGAATTATCTGAGAGTAACATCTTCCCGGGTCAAAACCTCGACACGTCCTTCGAGGTCTCGAGGTACTCCCGTTTTCACAAAGATCCTTGGGAGATTTCTGAAGATCTCGACAGAAACATGAAGATTGGTTCGAGAGAATACGGTCTTGACGGCTGGGATGGTTGCGAGATACTGTTCTATCGTTACATTCATTCAAAAACTACAAACCGACTGCGTGCCGTGTTCTGGGATTCTCGTTGGCGCGACTGGAATTGAATTGAATGAGGAGGCTTACTTACCTGGATTATCATTCGATAATTTGCAGGGCTGCGCGCGCCGATATTCACGCCCATCGAGGAGCCGCGGGAATCTCCCAGCTGTGAAAAGAAAAAATCAAGTCAGCGTGAGCATGGATTCAAGGTGATGAACGCCATACAAACTCACCCCAATCCACTTTGCTATTTCACTTCGGCCATAGAACCAGCCGGACGGTAAGGAGCATTGAAATTCGTATTCGTTCGCGGGACCTCTTACCTCCAAAGCAGCAGCCGCAGGTCCATGCATCGTCGAATCCAATCTGCGCTGTGTGTACATTCATGTCTGCGCAAATAAAACCAAGGTCAGCGTAATTTCTGAAACGAAGGAAGGAATGAACAAGACATACCTTCCCTCGGAATTCCCCGCGCCGAGTTCGAGTCGGTGCTCGATTATCGCTGTCGAAGTCGGGGTCGGGAGGTTGGAGTCGAACTAGGAGCCGTAGTATACGGAATAAAATCTCAGGCTGCTTTTGAATGAATGAGGAGGCGGGTACACGAATAAAGAAGAAAAGAGGAAAACTCACACAATGTAAGTATGGGTGGGGTGAAACTCGAGCCTCACCGTGCTAGTCCAATGCACCTCCGTTCCAAATTGTGTTTTAGTTCTGCTGGAATACTGGAGGTCAGTTTAAGGTCTGAATGAGATGAATGAATGCAGAACACACCGAAATTACGAATCCAAGATGGGTTTAATGGGTTCGAAGATCTTGGCCCTTCTGTGCACTCGACCCATCATACATTGGAGTAGATGATTTTGGACGTGAACGCGGAAGAGTTGGTTAGTGGGTGTATAGAACACCAATGGCTGAAAAAGAGATGGGGTGGATTGAACTCGAAGAAGCATCGTTATGCTTTAACTACTATGGTATCAAAACGAGAGTGAGCTTGCTATGTGTGCAGAATGATTCAGAATGAGAACAAACAAACTCGAAGCTCACCTTGATTGAAAGCTCGGTCACGTTGGCGTTTGATGTGAAGTTGATCTTGAGGTGCTTTGACTATCGAGTAGAGGGTATCAGTGGCGAGTTGAACTGGACGACGAGAACAAGAAGTGCAATTAAGAGAGAAAGAGGAAAGGAGTGTCCCGAGTTAATTTAATATGTACTGAAGCCACCTTCAACCTCAACCATGGAATAATATTGAATGTAGGTATATTGACACAAGCCCAACGACGATTCGAAGAGTGACTGAACAAACTCGAAGGAGGGAAGAACTTACTTGAAAGAAGCCCGAGAATATCAACCTCGAACAACTTGGACCGGAACCCGAAGATTGCCGTCAATGTAAGTGTTAAGATTCCCAACGAATACTTAAAGCAACACGGACATATATGAGTTGATTGAATTTTGTCAATCTGAGGATAATTTCCAGGTCAGAGGTTCGGCGCGGCCAAGTCATTCGGCGTTCAGACGATGTGCGGGGCAACGAGACGTTAGGCTACCGGCTAGGTGAACCAAATTGCGAGTCAGTAACCGCGCAATCCAGGGACAACGAACGGATTCTGTACCACCGAAGAGCGTTGAACTTTCGAACAAGTTGAAGGCTTGATGGGAATTCGAGGCTCCTGAAGTTGTGGTATGATTGACGGGAAGCCAGTGTTAATCTAATCAAGTACTAACGAGGGATGGAGTAAGTAAGGCTTGAACAACCATGAAATGGCACATACCAAATTTCCCTAGATTGACGGTCACGGCCATTAGTGAGCTTCAAGTTGAAGTCTGTTCATTCTTGAGGTCCCGAAGAAAATCTGTGGGTCCATGTCAGTAGTTGAATGAACGATGACAATGTGCGACATCGCATACATCGAGTCAAACATTGGGAAGTCGGGTCGGTTTTGGCCCATAGTTTCCGCCCTTGAGCGGATTGGACTGAATTGAACTTGTTTGAACGAAGGCGAAGGTTAGTGTCATCGACGATCATGGATTAAAATACAACACGATGCACCTTGAAGCGAAATTTCGGATCATAGTTCCCGCCGCCCGAGCAGGTACCTAGGCCCGTAGAAACTGCTTGAAGTCAGTGGTATGAAATTCAGCAGCTGTGATCAAACCTGAAGGTTGAGATCGACACCGATGGCCACAGCACATAGTACAACGCACCTGGAAGTCAATTCGGCGAGTAATTCCAAGCAGGTCAGCTTTGCCGACAATCTCCGTACAAACTCGTGCAAAGTATGAACACGCGTTGAAGGGACTGCAAGGCGAGGAATTGGTGAGACGAGGGTCAGTAAGAGTGTCAGTGAGAAGCAAGCGAAGTGGACGTACTTTGAGTAGCAATTATGACCCCCGACAGCCCGCCATTTTGACGATAGTGCCCGTAGAAATTGAAGATGGCTTCGAAGGACCGATAAGGCAAAGAATCTGAGACTATAACAAAGGTCAGTAAGGTCTCGACGGGATTCCAGTATTATAGACACACCTTAAATTCAGTAAGAGTTTGGGTGGTGCTAGAGTTTCGTGCAACACACCTAATCTGAGTCAAATGGCCCGCCCCAGGCATTGGGAATTTGACAATAATTCCCGCAAAAACTTGGACAACGTTGACTGTATTACTGAAGTGATTCGAGGCGAATGTCCACACGACATCTACAAGCAAAATTGAAGGTAAGTGTCGATTGAGTGAGATGAGAATGTAGGAGAGTACCTTAAGGCGAAATTAAAGTCAATGTGGTGGAAGTCAGTCTTGAAGATATCTCCTGCCAAAAGTGGGTAACGGGCTAATCGAAGGTTGAAGTGTCTTGAGAGAGTGAAGGTCCTGGACTATCTCTGAAGTCAGTCTGGACTCGTGGAAAGATCCCAAACTGTGAGGGTGTACATGAGGTCTTGAAACAAATAAGACTGGAATGTGGTCTGAGGCTTTGGACGGTTTTCAGGTCGATCCAAGAGTGGTAAACACGAATGGGACAGAGGATGGAGTGAAAATTGAGCTTAGGTTGAATTGAAGTCGACACAAGCGCTCCTGAATTTTTTGTTGAAGTCGGAGTTCAGTCAGCTTTGAGGCACGCTAGGGTCACTTGGAGCGAAGAATAACACGACTTAAGGTCGCCAGAGATCACATTGAAGTCGAATAAATTGTAGGTGTTTCGGTGTTGCTGCACTCGAGAAATTTGAGACGTAAGGGCGGCGGGCAATCCGAAGAACTATGCATAAGAACGTGAGTAGAGGGCTCCAAGGGGGAACTGTAAGAGGCTAGTAAGTGAATGTTCAGTTAATAGGGCATGAAAACGGCCGCTGGAACGGAGTACTTACGGATGACTCCGGGATGAGATGATGGCGCAGAACAAAGTGAAGAAAGCGGTGTTGATGATCAATTCATCACACCGCTTGAACACCGCCACGACTCACCCTTCTTCTCGCACCCATCCATGCATCTCGCAAAATCGACAAATGGCTCGGCGCCGCCACCTATCGGTTCAATATGAACCAGTTTGTGTCCTGCGCAGACCACAACACTTCAAGTTGGAGCTTTGTGGGGCGGCCCTGCCAGTGGGCCGTGCCACCGGTCCCGTGTGCCACTCAACTTCCACAACCCCTCGCCGTCTTGCCACTGTATCCTGCCTGAACTCGTTGCACTTCAAGGTCGATTGAGCTCTGTATCACCCTCCTCCATGATATCCCTCTCACTCTGCCACTCACCGGCGGCCGCCGGCTAGTGCGCACCCTGCCCCTTTGTTCCTTGACTCCCGGGCCACACCACTGCGATGGTAGTTTAACTTTCAGTACGATTCTTCAACGAGGCACATTATTGGATAATGGTGATCGTTTTGGAGGAATCCCGAATGGTACACTTCCACTACTCTCTTCACATACATATTCTATACAGCTTACGAATTCGGACAGAAGTTGAACGTGATTCACCTGTTCGGCCAGATTCCCCTGGTGCGCCACAGTGTCCGTCTAGAAAAGTTTCCCGCTGATCTTTGTCTGCAGTGATCTGTGCGATTTTGGATCACCGTGAAGTTGATCCCATGAACGGCTGCTGGGCCGAGAGGAAAAGTCGGGAATTTGCTGACGGCTTAAGGGGCTGACGGCTTAACTTTTTTAAGTGGCTCAGGCTTAAGCAGACTTAAGCTTAAGTGGCTAATATCGGCTTAAGCCTGAATGTAGTAGTTTACCCTGTCATAGTGTACTAACTGTAGACGGAAGGCTTAAGCCAACTTAAGCCGGCTTAAGAAAATGCTGGTAAAATCGACATTAGCCTAAGCCAACTGGAGCAGGATTTATGTGCACAAGGAGTTTGCGACTCTGCCGTATGAGCGCAAGGAAATTCGCCGTCGTGGTAGGAGCAGAAAGGCGACGTGCTACACCGCCACCCCCTTTTCGCAATTGCGTTCAACTTGCGGCACGGCATTGAACAGTTTGCGGAAGAACCTTAATAGGGCTCGACGCGGAATCGAGAGTAGTTTTTCGGCCCAGAAATACCTCCCTCTCCCGACATGTCCTTTGTTTCAAGTTGTTTTCCTTGTTCTTCTCGCGCAAAAGAACTGGGAAAGCATGGGCAGGTATCGAATATAATAGCATCTGCTAGGTACATACGATACGCGAAAGTGCGATGTGATGTGATGCGATGCGATGTAAGTATGAGGCATGTAAAGAAATGAAAAATGAAAATGAAAGCGATAAATGAATGTCTGAGCTCTATCTACCCGTGCTCTCCTTCCCTTACCTCTCCTCAGCTGTTTTGGCCTCCATCTGTGTACTCCAAACCCCAGAACTCACAACGCACGTTCAAGCCGTCGGCGAAAGCAAATACGAAAACCCAACCCTAAAACCGCCCCGCTCCCGCCCCGATATCCAATGACTCGTACTTCGCATGTTGCTCCCCCTCCCCCTCTTCCTCCCCCATTCCAATTCCCAGACCCATCCTCACCCTCCCCATCCTTGCCGTACCCATACGAATACCCGTACGAGTTGGGGTCCCCGTCCTCATCCTGGTGCGGGGCAGCGAGGTTGAGTTTTATATCTCTTGGAAGGTTGAGGGGCACGTTTACTGGAATTATAAAGCTAGTTCAAGCGGGATATTCAAAAGCTAGGATGACAGTTCAAAAATCCCATGTTCAAATCCGTAGTTAAACAAGGTACGGTGAGATTGCACCGGTGTCTACGTTCTCAGTTGCCAGGGCTTGTTGTAGTCCCCAGAAAAAGCGATGAATGAAGCCACCGCCAGTTGCGCGGTCACCGACAATTTGGGGCGCCAGGTTTCCCTCCGAGTTCGCACTGTCTGCCCCATGCTTACTCAGTTCAGCCTGATGAATTTCGGGCACTGAGAGTCACGGTGTGAGCGCGTGTAGCAGTACTTCCATCCCTCGACTTACCAGACACATTTTGCGGCTGGGAATAAGCTTTGATTTGCCCAGACTCTTCTAAAGTCGAATCCCCTGGTATTTTGTCGTTAGCGCGGACACCCGCGCTCGAGATCAATGCCTACGAAATGAACAGTGTCCATCCTCCTCGTCAGATGAACTCTCCCCGGCCTCTAAACCTTCGCTCTCTTCATCCGTGCTGTCGTCGAAACAATCCTTGTCGTCTTCGCTCAATTCATCCACTTGTAAGGTGGAACGTCAAAATAACATGAAATGTTTGACTGAGGTGTTTGACTCACCATGTGTGAATGGGGGATTTGTGTCCTCGGACAATTGAAAAAGGGGAAATCCCATATGTCGAGCAATATCTTGACTCTCAGGATCAAATCCCTTTGCTTGGTGGAATTGGCGAAGGCCAGCGTAAACACTAGTTTCCCAAGAATATCCACAGACTTGTGTGGTCAATTGAAAAGAGGGGAACCCGAGCTGTGTTGCCTCCTCGGTGCTGAGACGGTCAACACCCGAAGGGTCGAGAGACCAATATGCTGGGCAGTCGGGCCATCTGAAGGATGACGGTCCAAGTTGAAAGTTGGTCGTCGGACAGCGAAAGAGATAGCCGGGCGGAGTGTCCTCCCTCGGGCTCCCAATTGTGATTTGGAATTTGAGCCGGTGCACGAGAACTGTTGGAAAGGGGATTCAACACATAATTCCAATGGCAATAGAAGGCCAACCATAGTCCTCTAGGTTGGATGTGATTCGAAGGCGACTGAAAATGTAATTTGCTTGTGTGAGCCAGGCAGAGAATTTGTGAAAGTTCACAGTGAATGTGAGTGCGTCGTTGCACACGTCCTTGGTGTTGAAACTATGACATTGACATGAAATGATTAGTTCACAGCATCGACAAAGGAATCCATACCGGGTCCAATCATTCTCCACGAGCACTCGATTCAACCTTTCTTCCCCACGGTGCCAATCCCAAGAAAAGAATTTTGTCTCTGGGGGGAAGGACACCATTTCAGCACACGCCTTAGCCTGACCGTTTGGGGGAAGAACGACAACAGCTCCGGAAGAAATCGTTGCGGAGCTGGGAACGGAGCCAGATCGATGTCGGCTTAAAGTGAACACGCATATATAGTGATATTCCTCAAATGTCAGAGAATGAATAGCCGCAGCCTCTTGGCTTGCTGGATCCAAAGAAGGATTGACGGGTGGGTGATATTCCCTGGGGTATGAATTGTGAAAGAAGTTACTGCCCTCATTGTTGCCATCCGGCTGTCGGACGAAGTCTGCGCACAGCCGGCCATCCGAGCGACGTATCGACAGCGTGGAGTACATCTCCAAGTCCAACTTGCTGGTCTTGCAGACATACGGTGACTGCCTCACATAATCGCAGGCCCGCTACGTCCGTATGATCGAGTTAGTGATGAAGACCAAAAGTACGGTTCAACTCAGTTACCCTCCACTCGGTGACCTTACAGAAAGGGAAGAGATTAATGTTGAACGTAGAAAAGGAGATGAATATACATACATAGCATAGATAGGCGTAAACGGTCATAATAGGTGAAGCCGCGGCCAAGAATTGCCCAAATGGTATCAACTCTGGATTATCCCTGAACCTTTAGAACAATGATCGAAAGCGAGAGTCGCACCGCCGTGAAATATTGTCGCGTACATGGCACCTGAGCTGGCCATCCCATACATTTGGACGATGTTCGGGTGGCTCACGATTGATTTGAGCACGACAAACAGCGAAAACGGACCCCAACTCACCGAAGAGACATATAAACCTCGACCTCTCGCTGCCAGTCCTGCGACATCGAGGTCAAACACTATATAAAACGGAATGAAATTGATGCACTTCCTGGGCACCATCGCCTTGATACATGGCGACGGTCAAATCTGTATTTCGGCCGTCGATTTTGGCGGAGTACACCCGCCGAACACAGCGGCGTTCACGTCCAAGCCGGCGGTCGATAATCCTCGACTTTTCGTTCACCGTTAGTTCCTGTTGAAGGTAGATATCCCCCATCGAAATCATGCGAAAGTCTACTTGACACCTTACCATGATCGAACAAGAAACTCATAAGAAACGTTGCATACCTGGGGGTCTGACCGGGACCGAGTGATGTGTAATTGCGGTATTGTTGAACGTGCCTCCACGGATAGTGAAGTTCCGGGAGCCAGCGAACATGCCGCCAGCAGACCTGGAGTAGGGGCCGTAAGCTACGAGGCACTGTGCAGCGCAGATGGCAGAAGGCCTCACGACGTATATATGGGCTCTTCTGGAGACCGGTTCGGAATGTATTCTTCGTCTGAGTAGGTGTCGATGTCCATAGATGTTGGTGGATGGTGGGGGTAGAGAAGGAGGAGAGGGTAAGTGCTGGGAACAGCTTTCGCGCCTTAAGAAGGGACTAAAAGAACACATCAGCGCTCAGCTGTTGAGCTGGGTTCTCCCGCCATCACGACAAGGCGGTGCGCCCCGGCTTGACAGTCGAATGAATGTATTATCGGTGCTGTACAGGGTGTGCATGCCAAAAGTTTTCACAGAGTGTTAGAGGAGTTGTAACGACCATATCCTCGGAACAAGTCCGCCGCTGTGCCTCTTACCTAAATATCACAGCTTGAGTTGGGGGTGATTGAACCAGTTGTCAAAGTATAATGGGTGTGCGAAATCGTACCAGACGCGGCAGTCCGACACACCTTAAGTACGACACACTCGGCTCGGACGCGACACATGCGTCGCACATATATTCAAGTGTGACACATCACCCAAACCGGCCTGTGTTGATCTGTTGAAGGATCCCATCAATTCACAATCAAACCATGGCCAAATATTTACCTACATTTCTCTTCTCACCACCACCCCGAGCCTCGTCGGCCCTATGGGGTACAATGCCACCCCTGCCTCCCGCAACTAGTGTCGTAAGGACACCCGGACTTCAGTGCTTACTACGTGAATTCCGCGCGCACCACGAACACGTCTGGCATATCCTCCACAGCATCGCCAACTCGTGTAAAACCCTCGACAACTTCGATTTAAACGGCCCCGTTCGGCACTTTGGATTCTGCTGGATCTGAAAAGATTCCCGGTGAGTGGATACATCTTGCCATTCTCTGGATCGCCCGAGATGTTTTCGTGCGGAGGGGGCTATCACTGCGTTCCGCCCCTATGTAGACCGAGGGTAGTCTACATTATTATACATTATTCTACATGTGTCTACGGGGGTAGACAAGGGGGTAGACATACCCTGCGTGTACCGTCGACTACCTTATTATGCGTCACGTAGACGTGCCTCGGCTATGTTCGGCTACATTCGGCTACCCGCGGCTACGTTTGTCTACATCCGCCTACCGCCGTAGACACACCCTGCCTCCCGGCCAGCTGGCTCTTGGAGCCTGCCTCTTGTCATAACCTTATGCTTCCCTTCTCACCTGCAAATCAAATGAATGACTCAAGGTTCGTTCTGCTAAAATTCGCCTCTCCATGTCTACCTGCGGCTACCTGCGTCTACATGTATCTACCTATGTCTATGTTGGTTTATGTTCAGCTACGGCGTTAGTTGCACAGAGGTGAAGGTAGACCCCCTTGTGTCTATTGCATGTAGACACACGTAGAGGTATGTAGACACATATGTGTGTCTACCCCCTTGTCTACGCATGCTGCGTCTACATGGGGGCGGAACGCAGTGTATGTGAGTGGGTGGCACGGTGCCATCATACACTCTCGCGGCGGGATGGTGGCACCGCGACCTTTCATATCCGGAATGGAATATTTGGGCCGGGATCACTCTTTCGAGTTGAAGCTAAAGGTGCGTTGTTTCTTCTATTTTATTTGTCCCTCAGCCTTCGCGATGATTCGAGTTCCTCATTTTATTCTGTGAACTGCGTTATTTCCCACCTCTTTGTGCTTGAAAAAGAGCAAGGTTGGTGGTCGTAACTCCGCATGATTTGGCGAAACAATCCGAGATATTCTTTTTCCTCTTGCTCACAGGTGATTTGAATGGATTAGAGGCTGAAATTAAGCAGTACCTCGTTTATGTGAGGTGATAGCCCAAGGTTATTGGACTCCAAGGTGGCGACCCACCCTTCCGAAAATCCTCAGAAGAAAATCACAGCCTGGGACCACCAAGTTCAACGATAACAGCGTGCAGCCCTTGGGCAAGAAAGAAATCATCGGCGGATTGGGAGACATAACAAGCGATATCTGGAGAGTGAGCACCAAAAAGAGGTCCGCGGGTACTAGTTAAATTCGCGCCCCAGCGGAGGAAAATCTTTGGCAACATCTTGCAGCAGACATGTTGAGATCATGCTCAATGATTCGCTCTGAGAACTTGAGTGTTAAGTAGGTATCGTCGGAGTTTGGTGCGCAAAGAGTAGAGTAGATGGCCGACCTGGTTTTTGAGATGTGCCTGCCCGAAACACGGAACATAGCGGAAAGATGTTATGCATCCATGTCTGGATTCCGAACAATATACCTAGCCTAGGTCCGACGTTGTGAATCGAAGTACTATCGGATACCGTCGGCCGTAACGTTGATCGTGAGTTGCAAGTCCTTCCGAAATGCGGCGTGAAACATAATACATTTCGAGATTGAGTTCGGGTCCATGCGGAGGTTTTCGGGTGGATGCGGAGGTTCGAGTGTGGGAAAGCGAACAGTTGAGAAAGTGAAGAGATGACCGATATACCACCATCGACTCAGGGCGGTGCACCGAGAATTGCTAGGTCGACTCGAGACACGTCTTCAACGTTTCAACTTGAACCCAGAAAGAAGTGAGCAGTCCGCAGAGTACGCATACGGCCGGCTACTTTTGCGCCACGGCGGAGGAGGATCTTGTGTAGTAGACATATTGGGGAAATAAAGATTTCGGTCGAACAACGAAGTGTGGGAACTTGTACCATGGTATGGGAGTACGATGGGATTGAGGCTCAATCGCAATCGAGGGGCTTTGGAAATATGATGCGTGCTATACAAATTTAATGGTGCTTGTGCAGCATTGCAGCAGTCGTGTTGAGAAGATCAGCATTGCGATTAGGCGGCTATTGGAACTTGCGCGTAGTATTAGGAGGTTCAATTGACGGTGGAAGTTTCTATTGCTCGCGAGGTTTAGCGTCAACTTGCCGCTCGCATGAAGGTTCCGATTCCCAGATGTCAGCGTACGGTACTTGAGATCAAAGCCATGAAGCGCAAAGAGTATATGGACGTGGTTCTTAAGATGCGCCGGCCCGAGGCACGAAACAAGGAAACAACGAAAGACACGGGAATTTCAGAGATCGACGCAGCGCTGAAATTTCTGGGATATTTAGCAGGTCTGAAGTCGGATGTCGTGGGGCGTGGGGTTTTGAACTGCCAGTGCCGGCAGAGGGAGGGAGGATCGTTTGGATGCTGCGCGTGCAGAATAAATAATCTTTGCATATGAACGGACTTCAGAGTGGGGTTCCAAGAGAGCGTGAAGCCACCAGTTTTTTTTTGTGCTCGATATTGCGCCAGGGCAGACGAAGCGAGCTTTCGAGTCCTGTAGTGTCCAGGTGTCCAGGAAGTACAGTGGGGAAGCCGTTCGTAGATAAAATTACAGACACTCCTGGGCTGATTCCAGAGATTCCCAGTCCAGAAGGAATACAAAAGACAAATCGAGGCTCCTGCCCAGACGGCAGTCGGGACTCTGACAATGGTAGTTCCTGATAACGAAAGAATGCCGCGCCGATCGACGCAACGAGTTATTATCCATCCTGGGCCAGCTGTGATGATAGCCCTTAGTCAACCAGAATCGCCGCTAGAAAGAACAAGGAAAGAAAGCAAAACCGAAAAAAGGCATAACTAGATGGAGGTCAGGAAGGACCGAATGATGCGCTGACATGATCGGCCTCTGCCAAACAACAACAAGCTTCACGACCGTCGATATTCAGACTCATACGTCCCTTGTAACTCCCTTGCCTTGCACACCCACTTGAAAACCGACCCCCAGCCTTTATGGTGGTGACTCCCCGCTCGGCTCACGGAGCACGATCTCGATGACTCGGCACATCGCACGACGGGCCCACGCCCGCACGCTGCCGTCCCTTGCATCCACATCCCGCCTTCTCGCCCTAGGCCTCGTCGCTCTCCTTTCTACCTCCCGGCCTTCGCCAGCGCCTTACTCTCTCTCCTTGTCTACATCCTCCCCTGGTCTGCATGCAAATGCTCTGGTACTGCACCCAGGCCGCACCTCGCCCAGCCAGCGCATGCCCGTATCCAACTCTACCCACCTTGCAAATTGGTTTGAACAGAAAGAGGGAGAGAAGATGAAGGGAAGCATTCACTAAGTACACAGTACGTGAATATACGTCCTTTCCCTGCTCTCTCCGCCCTCGCCTTTACTTCTCCCCTACTGCCCGCATCGCCGCGTCCTGTTCTCCGGCCGACTCTCCGTCATCCACACTCAGCACCGCCAGTGGGAACGAGCAACGGCAGCGTGTGCCTACCCTGCTGCATCGCGACGTTGCGCCTGTACGCGGGCAACGTCAGCGGACCCCGATGTGCACCCGCCCTTGCCAGGAGACGTGTGCCCGTGACGAGTCCGTGCGCGCGACCGCATTCTCGTATCCTGCCCCTCCTTCAAGTTGTCCCATCCCATATGCCCGCCTCCCCACCGGCGCCGTCGAGCCGAAATAGCACCCGCGTCCCCGCACCGTTTCTCGGCACGCGTGCGTGTGCGTGCCGAGTCCCTGCGCAAACGTCAACCGAGGCACACGCGGGGTTCCTGCATGGCCATCCACCCCGACTTTGCGCAGACTGGGACTGGCTCCTAACGTGCGCATGCTCTCCCTCGTTTCCCTTCCCTGTCCCTACGTACCCATCCATACACGCACGCGCGTACGTACCTCGAAATACAATTTGTCCCACCAGAAACTCTGTGCATGCGACTCTCGTCGAAAACGCGCAAGCTTCCAGGGAATGCGGAATCTAAAGGCACTTGGAGTCTATCCTTGAATCGAAATCAAATCAAATTAAGTCAGCTTCAACGAAATGAAATGAAAAGGGGCGTACTCACATTCAAGTCATGACACGAACTCCCATCGGTGTTCTTGTATCTCGCGCAGATTTTCCTTGGGCCTTCAAGGGACATTGACTGCGAGGAAATCAAGGTCAAAATGATGGAATAGAGGTTTACCCGCATGCCGCGGCGCCACTGAATTTGGTACAGGGTGGATGAATGAATAGCAGCAGAGTCTGGTCGAAAGAAACGAAGGTCAGTTAGTACACGGCTGGATGAAATTGAATTGGAAGCTTACCTCCGTTCGATTCAAATTTGCGCGGAGGTGGTGGTTGGAACTGCGATGCACAGCTAATAACTAAGTGACTGAAAAGAACGAAAGAGAATAAATTAGAGGGAAGACTCGAGAATAGGTAGCTGGAAGTCAAACTCAAGTTGTTTGAATCTAAAAGGCACTGATAAAGGAGTCAGCGCGGAGCAAACTTGAAGCAGAACTCACCAAGATCATGTGGGTCCTTGAATCGGTCATTAAAGGCCCCAGAACGATGGCTGGCTGTGAACTTTGAAGTTCGAGATCAGTTCGACGCAATGCAGCAATGAAGACCTACCTACCGGAATTTTGTGTTGAGACGAGGTTGTAACTTGGTTGGCGTTGAAACCCCAAACTCGGGAATTTAGTCGAATGAGAGATTAATTGAACAATCAATGGAGCCACAAATTGAAGGATACGATATGTACGTTAACCTCGAAATTGTACGCATGCGAGTCCCCGAAAACAGAACCATACCACTCCAAACTCGAGCCTACCACCAAATAATGATTAGCCACGGGGTAGAGCACTTCAACGACGAAATACCCTCACCTCAAGTCGAGATCCAGTGCAAACTTGCTTGCGGAACGCATCTCCGAGATGCCCGAACACAAGTTTTACTCGAAGAATTAGTAGATGTAGGCTGAGATGGGGGTACGACGCACTTATTTAACATCAAAAGAGGATTACAGAGGTTCATGGAAGTCAGGTACGTCGTTATATAGACCAGTAAGTTGAAAGTATTATAGATGCAATGGTCAACACATGTACCTCGAGTCAACTTGAAACCGACGTAGATTGGTCCTCAAGTCGAATCGGATCGTGGGTTAAAGTTGAGTATGTATGAACCGATCGGTGGTCAGTGGTGTGTAAGCCGCCAATGAAAGGATAAACGAACGGAACTTACGAGGTGAGGTTGATTGAAGGTATGTTGACGAACACAAGTTGAGAAATTATGTTGAGTCCAAACAATGTAATCAATAGATGAGTGACTGAACGAATGCATATGACACTTGGACATACCACTACAGTATACCATCAAAGTAAAGGACATCGAACCGTGGGAATCGCCTAACGGCTAGGTCGGTATCCTCGGCTAATCACAATTGAACAAAGCAGGATTCAGGTCGTATACCCCTCATACTAAGTACACAAGCATCTTCCACAAAATTGCGATGTTCTTTCAGTTGCAAAACTTGAAACACGGTTTGTCGGGTTCGGGTTCGTGCCGAGAGTTTGCCGGGCCAGCCGATCAGCCGGCGACAGGGCTATTCTCACGGTTCAATCTCAAGGTTGAAAAGGGTTTGAGTTTCGGGGAATCTGGCGGTACATATCCCGACGGATACCATGAAACCTCATCTCCTCACAACATCCATGAAGCTCTGATACATCCGATGCCCTAAATTGAGACTTCTCTGCGCGTCGGTTAACTAATTTTTATTCGTGCAAGCAAAGTTGCCAAGATATTATATTATAATGCTGCTGCAACCCAGGAGATAGAAGCTGGACTATCTCCTGGGTTGCAGCAGCATTATAATATAATATCTTTTTTTTTTTTCTTCTTGGATGCAATGGAGCCTCAACCCCGATTGGCAAGCCTGACGTTTTAAAATGGGATCATGGCTCAAGGATATGTCAATTCAATGTCGAGAGGGAAAATGAAGGAACAATCAAGTCAAACAAGGAACGGTGCAATGGAATCGGTATCTACGTTCTGGATTGCAGTCTCTATGCCTTGTTGTAACCCCCAGAAGAACCGATGAATGAAGTTACCGGCCGTCCCACGGTCGTTGGGAATTTGAGGCTCCGAATTTGCCTCCAGCGCACTGTCGGGTGTAGCTTCAACTGGCTGCATGTGAACGGGAAACGCTGAGTGACCTGCTTGTATCGTGAGCGAGGGCAGCGCGGCCGGTATGTCATCCACCTTCAACTTACCATCGCGCGACATATCTTGTGATTGGGCACAAACTTCAACTTGCCTGTCCCGATCTTTAGCACCAGGTTTGTTCATATCTTCTTCGTCTGTTCCGCTGTCAGAGCAATCCTCGTTGTCTTCGCTCAACTTCCCCACTTGCAAAGTAGAACATCAGAATGAAACGAATGGTTTGATTGATATGGCTCACTCACCATGGGTGAAGGGAGGATCCTTACCTCGGGATGATTCATAAAGCGGACACCCCAGATGTCGAGCAAGGTCCTGACCATCTGGATCGAATCCTTTTGCTTGGTGGAATTGGTGGAGACCTGCATAGACGCTGGTGTTCCACGAGGCTCCCTCAATTTCCGTAGTTAGTTGAAAAGATGGGAACCCAAGTCGTGCTGCCTCCTCCGTGCTGAGACGGTCAAGACCTGAGGGGTCGAGAGACCAATACGCTGGAAGGTCAGGCCATTTGAAAGATGACGGTCCGGTTTGAAAGTCGGTCGTCGGACAGAGAAAGAGATAGCCATATGAAGTGTCCTCCCTTGTACCCCGAATTGTGATCCGGAAGTCGGCCCAGTGGCCGAGAACTGTTTGAAAGAGGATTCAACACACGATCCCAATGGCAAGACACAAGCCGTACGAAAATCCTCTAAACAGGTTGTGATTTGAGAACGACTGAAGATGTAACTTGCTTGTGTGAGCCAGGCGGTGATTACGTTCCAGGTGGTGCTTAAGCTGAACAACACGTTGTATGTGAGTGTGATGTTGCGCACATCCCCGGTGTTGAAACTACGACATTGACATGAGACGATTAGTTCACACCATCGACCAAGAAATCTATACCGTGTCCACTTATTCTCCATGAGTATTCTCCTCCCTCGTTCTTCTTCAAGGTCCCAATCCCGATGGATCATTTCTGCCTCGGTGCCTAAGAATGCAATTTCATGCTCGGCCTGACCGGTAGAGGGCCAGATGAAGATGGCTCCGAGAGAAATTGTTGCGGAGCTGGAAACAGAGTAGGATCGATGTCGGGATAGAGTGAACATGCATAGGCTGTGATATTCCTTAAATCCCAGAGATTCGATAGCCGCTGCCTCCTGGCTTATTGGATCCGAAGAAGGATTAACTGGTGGGTGATATTTCCTGGTTTCGAAATGATAAAGGATGTTACTGCCCTGATTCTTGCCATCCGGCTGATGGACGAAGTCTGTACAGAGCCGGCCGTTGGAGCGGCGTATCGACAACGTGGGGCAAATCTCCAGCTCCAACTGGCCGGCTTTGAAGTGCGGCGACTGTTTCACATAATCACAAGCCTGCTAAAACCGTATGACGGAGTCAGTGATGAGGGCCGAAGTACAGTCAACTCAGTTACCAGCCACTCGGTGACCTTGCAGAAAGGGAAAAGGTGAATGTTGAACATAGGAAAGCATATGCATATGCATACATAGCATGCATCGATGTACACGGCCATGATAGGCGAAGCCGCGGCCAAGAATTGTCCAAATGGTATCAAGTCTAGATCATATGTGAATCTCGAGGACAGTGACTGAAAGCGAGAGTTGCACCGCCGTGAAATATTGTCGCGTATATTGCCCTTGAGCTAGCTGTCCCATACATTTGGACGATATTCGGGTGGCTTGAGGTCGACTCAAACACGGCACCCTGGGAAAACGGACTACGACTCACCGGAGAGACATATAAATCTGGACATCTCGCCGCCAGTCCTGCGACGTCAAGATGAGAAAGTTTGCAAAGATAGAATAACGCTGGTCAACTCACCGCCTCTGCTCCCTTGCCTTGATACATCGCTACGCTCAAGTTTGTATTTTGGCCGTCAATCTTGGCAGAGTAGACCCGCCGAATACAGCGTTGATGTCCGAATCGGGGGTCGATAATCCCCAATTTTTCGTTCACCATTACCTCCTGTTGAAGGTCGATATCCCCCATCGAAATTATGCGAAAGTCTACTGGTATTTCAACATCATCAGGACAAGAACTTACATTACATGCCTGGAGGTCCGATCGGTACCGCATGATAATGGTGGTTCGTGGTGTTGCTGAATGTGCCTCCACGGACGGTGAAGTTCCATGAGTCAGCAAACATGCCACCGCTAGACCTGGAGTGGGGGTCTAAGCCACGAGGCACCGTGCAGTGCAAATTGCGGAAGGCCTCACGATGTGTATATGGGCTCTTCGGAGCTAGATGGAGGAACGGATTCGTCATCCGAGTAAGTATCGGTGTCCATAGATGCTTGCGGTGGTGGAGGTAGGGAAGGAAGAGGGTATGCGCCGAGAACAGCTTTCGTGCTGTAAGAAGGGTCTAAAATAAGTCATCTGTACTTGGGTACTCACGGCATCGCAACAAGGCGGTGAGCGACGGCTCGAATGAACGTGGTATCCGCGTTGCACAGGGTGTACATGCCGAGCGTTTGCGCGCAGTGGAAAATTTAAAACGGGATAACAGATCAAGAATGTGTTAATTCAATGTTCTGAGGGAAGATTGAGGAACACTGAAGTCAAACTAGAAACGGTGAAATGGCACCGGTATCTACGCCGTTGATTTCGGTCTCTAGGCTTTGTTGTAATCCCCAGAAGAAGCGATGAATGAAGTTACCGCCCGTCCCACGGTCATTGGGAACTTGAGGCTTCGAATTCGCCTCCAGATCCGCACTTTGGGATGTAGGTTCAATTGGTTGCATGCAAACGGGAGATACCGAGCGACCTGGTCGTATTGTGAGAGAGGGCAGCGCAGCTTGTATGCCTTCCACCTTCCACTTGCCGTCGTGCGACGCATCTTGTAATTGGGCACAAGCTTCAACTTGCCTGTCCCGATCTTCAGATAACATCAGAATGAAATGAAATGTCTCACTGGTATGGCCGACTCACCATGGGCAACGGGAGGATCAATATCCCGAGATAGTTGATACAGTGGGTATCCAAGATGGCGCGCGACATCTTGACTGTCGGGGTCAAATCCTTTTGTCCGGTGAAATTGGCGAAGGCCAGCGTAGACGCTAGTGTCCCACGAGACTCCATCAATCTTCATATTCAGCTGCAAGGCCGGGAACCCGAGCCGTGCCGCCTTCTCCGTGCTAAGCCGGTCCACACCTGAAGGGTCGAAAGACCAATACGCCGGACATTTCGGCCACTTAAGTGCCTGCCCGGCTCGAAAGTCCTTCCCTGGACAGAGAAATAGATAACCCGCTCTCTGCGTCGCATTCCCGATGAAGATTTTGAAATAAACCCGTTCAGTAAGACCTAAGGACATAGCAGATTAGCAAGCACACAACATGGTTGGCAGGCACTAAACGGCGTACAATAATTCTCCAAATGAGAAGTGATTTGAAGACGACGAAAGATGTGGTTTGCTTGTGTGAGCCAGGTAGAGATTTTGTAAAAGTCAAAGGTGTATGTAAGTGTGTCGTTGCACACATCCTTGGTGTTGAAACTACGGCACTAACATGAGACAATTAGTTCACAGGATCGACGGAGGGATCCATACCGGGTCCAATCATTCTCCAGGAGCACTTCATTCAATCTTTCTTTCCCAAGGTGCCAACCCCAACCAAAAAAGTCTGCCTCTGAGAGGGACACGATTTTAGCACCCTCCTTAGGCTGGCCGTTCGGGGGACAGAGGAGGACAGCTCCGGAAGAAATCGCGGTGAAGTTCGAAACAGCATGAACTCGACGTTGAGAAAAACAGACGAAAGATATGTCATGGTAGTCCCCAAGCGTCAGAGAGTTAATAGCTGCGGCCTCCTGGCTTATTGGATCCAAATAATGAGTGATCGGTGGGTGGTATTCCCTGGAGTGAAGATAAAAGAATTTATTACCCTGATTGTTGTCATCCGCCTGAAGGACAAAGTCTGCACAGAACCGGCCGTTCGAGCGACGTATTGACAACGTGGAGTGCATCTCCAATTCTACTTCGCTGCTCTTGTAGAAGTACGGCGACTTTGCCACGTAATCGCGAGCCTGCTACGTTCGTATGACCGAGTTAGCACTTGAGGGCCAAAGCAATGTTTAAGGCGAGTACCTCCCACTCGCTCACCTTGAAACAAGGTCAGTACCGGATGTAGAAACAGAGATCAAGATACACATACATAGTATGCATAGATATACACGGCCATAATGGGCGATGCTGTGGCCACGAATTGCCGAAATGGTATCAGGTCTGAATCATCTGTGAATCTCGAGGACAATGGTTGCAAGCGAAGTCGAACCATCGTGGAATATCGCTGCATACATAGCACCGTACCTAGCAGTCCCATATACTTGGACAATGTTCGGGTGACTGGGGATTGGCTTGAACGCAACACAGAGGAGAAACGGACTATGATTTACCGAAGAGACATATATATCTCGATGTCATGCTGCCAGTCCTACAACGTCGAGGTCAAACAATACATAGAAACAGAATGGGATTAACACACTTCCTCAGCCCCATCCCCTCGATACATGGCGACGGTCGACACTGTATTTTGGCCATTGATTTTGGCAGAGTACACCCGCTGGACACAGTTGCGTTCACATCCGACCGACTTATGATTCACGATGACCTCCTGTTGAAGGTCGATATCCCCCATTGGGATCATGCGAAAGTCTACTTGATATTTAGTACCATGAGGACAACAGCTTACAACATACCTGGAGGTCCAACCGGCGCCAGATGATAATGGTTCGTGGTGTTGTTGAACGTCCCTCCGCTGATGGCAAAGTACTGCGAGCCTGCAAACATACCGCCGCCGCTCTGAATTCGGAGCTGTAAGCCGCAAGGGAGCGCGGATTGCGGACGGCCTCACGATGTGGATATGGGAGTAGGTCTCGGTGCTTATGCAGGGTAGGGGATGGTGGTGGGAGGGAGGAACAAACAAGGTATGCGTTGGAAACAGCTTCCGGAAGGGCTAAATTAAAATTACGCCAAGTGGCGTCAAGCAGCACAGCAATAAAGCGGTGGGAGACAGCTTGAATGAATGAGGCCGAGTGATTGAAAATAGCGTCGGATACGAGGTTGGTCCGAGGCATGGGAGAATGGGCGAGCAAGAAATTTCGAAGCATATGAAGAAGGATAGTGTACTCAGTTCGAGTCGGGCGCGGTTCAACATGAATGGGGCGCTATGATAGCGGGAGTAGTTATAATTTTTTGAGCACTTACTTACAAGTGGAGAATAAGTATCCACAATTCGGCCGGTGGGTGTGAGTCGCCAAGGGCCGGCATCGGAATATTGGTACCAGGTTTGAGCACTGATCAAGTCCGACCTAGGCCCAGCGAGTATCCCCAGGTCATTGCACTCCCAGCTTTGATTATTCCACAGTCACGTACCATTCTGAAAATGGCAGCGACTCGGACCACCAAGTTGCTGGAAATTCATACGCCTGCGTTGATTATCCGTCGGCTTATGAGTCGAATGTTGGATTATTCCAAGGCCAAATGTCGTAGACAAGCAAAGTCATAACCAACGGAAGAGCGCCCGAATGACAGTGCGCACAGAATTTCTGTCATCCTGCGTTCGAGGGCCGTGAAGTTCAGCGGGCGGAAATGTGCGATCAACTTTTTTGTGCAGATTGACGTCGTTACTACATAGCTTTTAGTTTCGTAACATTGTTGGGCAGGCGGCAAGTAGTAGGATTCGAGATATGTATCGCCGAGATAGGGAAGCGGCAGGCGGCATTTTGGCAGGCAGCGCAGCGCAGCGGGAAAGAAGGCCTGGGACGGGGAAGCGGAAAAAATCACTTTTTAGCCTGTTGGTTTATAAACCGGTTTATAAACACCCTGTTTACATACCGGAATTAAAAACATGTTTTTAAGTCGCTGGGAATTAAATACAAGGCCCTAGAATCCAGGCGTTGAGGAGAGTGTAGGGTTAGTAGTTGGATTTTTTCGCGTCCTGGGATTGTGGCTTTGCGTGTACCTCGCTTGGTCCTGGATGCCAACTTCAAAGCTGTTGGTGGCAGGTGGTGGCGGCAGGAGGAAGAACCAGAAAAGTGTGGCGGTGACACCGCCGAGGGATCCACGATCAACACCGCCGCGGTGTTGATCGTGAATCCCTCGGCCGATTTGTCCCGCTTGCCGCTTCTTTTCCACCAACTGCCTTGTCCTCCCAACCTGACCGCCGAATTCTCGATGCTGCAGTCTGAAATACTCCTGCTTGGGCTGTGACTTTCCTCATAACATTTCTACTTCGTCTTCGTTGCCACCAGCACGACAGTTCCTCAAATGCCGCAAGTCCAGTGAGTCAGCGCTACCGCCCTCGCAAGTCAGTCAGGAATACACCACATTGCCTCGGTTTTCCACCTCACACCTGGCCGATAGAACTCCCAAGCTTTGCTCGAAGCACTCTCCGCACTTTACTAGTACTTTCGTTGCCACCACCCTTACGGACTCGCGGTGCCGCAAATGTCGACTGTGTCCAGGAGCATACCCCCCGTTTCGATCCACTTCGTCTCAAGCTAAGTGAGCGAAGGTAGGGTGGAAGCGCGTGCGCCTCCCATTTCTGACATGTAACCCTAGTCCCGCACTTTCTCGCCCGGGTACGCCCTCCCTTTCTTTCTATTCCCTTCTCGTCTTACATTAATTATTTCCTCTAGTAACCGTCGGCTCAAGAAGATAGAATGCGATTTTATACGCCTTGAGCGGCACGAAATCCTCGTTGTCGGAAAACGGGTGGGGACGGCAGATGCTTTCGCTTGAATCGAGGTGAGGGTGCGTACTCATTCCGCTCTATTATTATTTGTGTTCTTCTTTCCCTTCTGCGTTCCTTTTGCAGATATTCGGGGAAGCGGCTTTCGGTGGGGCGGACGTTCCTTGCTGCAGGCGTTTCCGCGCTCCGAGGACTCTCCTTCTTTTCCATCCGGCGTTCGCGCAGCGTCTGCGCGTGTCTCCACGCGCTTACCGTCGTCAAGAACAAGGTGTATGTGCCCCAACGCATGTACGTCCCCATCCCATCCTCCCAGCTCAAAAACATTGCTTAGCTCTGCCGTCTGTTTTCTCAGTACGGAATAACTGACGTACAGCGTCGTCCCACTGCCACCTCCCTCGGCGTGAAATACTCGCTCCACGCTTTGTATGCTTCTGGTACGCCCTTTTCGTTCCACGTGCACCACCTCGACTCAATTTTTGTTTTCCCTTATCGGTGCCAAGAAAAAGTGGTTCTCCATCCCGCTCCCCAGCCCCAGCCCCGGAGCGGCGCGAAGGGCTCGAAGTCCGGCGTGTATACTGAACATGAGAAAGGGGCAGAGCGTGTTGGTGAGTATTTTGGAGGCTGGCGGTGCGTATTTGCCTGCATTCTCCCTTTCTTTTGATTTTCTTTCGCAGAGACATTTTTTGGCGCGGCCCGAGTATTTTCTTTCTTTTTCTCCTCGTGCGGCGCCTTGTCTGCGCTGCGCCGACTTTCGTGGGGACGAGGCCTACGTGGCTTAAAAGCAAGTGCGATCCTGTCGCCTTTTTACTTTTTATTCCTTGCCTCTCTCGTAGCTGCGTCCACCTCCGAATCCGCTGTCCGCGCCGCGCCCAACTCGTTTTGCATCCGGATATCCACGCCGGTGGATGAGCCCTATACGTCCTCCGGTGCGCGTCATATGCCTTCCGGAACGTCGGGAGTGCATACACAGCACCTTGTGTACCAGTGCTCGAGTCAATTTGGATGTTCCTCAAATATACCACCGTGGACGCGCGTGCTTACCAACTCCGGGACGTCGTTCGTGAATCCTACGAACCTCGTGCCCCACGCGCGTCGACTGCGTCTTTTTTCTTTCGTTGATTCAACCGCGGTGCGGGCTTAGGGGGCCTTCACCATGTTCGTGAGCGCGTTACCGATCCGCTTTCGTGAGGTGTCAAACCTCCCATCAAACTGACGAGATGATCGGTTCATCCTCGGTTCATACATGTCCGTATGTTGGCCGGGCAATGTTGCGATGCCCAGTTGTCGTCCGCGTACACAGGGTCCTTGTGTGATGCCGAGTAATGTGGGCCCGGGTTGCCCCAAGGATGCCGCCACGTCAGGAGGATCAAAAGTGAGCTAAGATGTATCCTCGTTGCCCACTGCTACGCCACTGCCTCTAGGTTACTTATTCACTGCATAATATATGTGGTCCAAGTTGAATTCATTGACAGGTGGCACGTAAATAGCACTACACAACGAGCCACATTACCCTTTGAACAGTGCACATCAGGATAGGATGCACTTATGCCAATGGGAACAGTACAGAAAAGTCGCATTATTCCAATAGGGACGATGGCGCGCAACGCCGAAATGGCCGAACACCTTCCCACGGTTGCATCTGCAATTCTGGGATCTATTGTGTGTTTCAGAGTCGTTCTGAACAGCATCCAACCAGCGATACCAACCAATATAAACTGCAAGTTAAAATGGGAATTGATAACCTCACTCCAACTCAGTTATTTCAGAAGAACCAACTATCCTGTGGTGCGGAACACTTGGTGCAATTTGCACCTGTTTAGTGGCTTCGACAGCAGTGTTTCAGGTATTTAGGACCTTTGTGGGTAAGCTCAGGCACATTGCTTTGAGCTCCACAATCAAATAGAGTTTTCATTCCTCGGTGGCTTGGTAGGAAACCATCTGGAGAAATACCCGACCTTTCGGTTGAAACGGTACCAAAATATTGATTTTAAGAACCTTTTACAACTTTGCTTGGAATGGTGTTTTAGCACAAAGGAACATATTTGGTCTCTTCAGAATTGGCCTGAACACTCTGAGTGAGGTGGGGAAGGTCCCGCAAGGTACCATCAAGCCATCAAAAATACTCATTTTGCGTCGTTCCGGTCAACGGAGGGGCTCTGAGGGTGAAAGAAGGATATGGATCTATGCTACATAGTAAATAGCACCTTTAAAAATACGGCCTCAGTCTGGGAGTGCCCGAAGGGACAAGTAAATGCATTATATGGTCCAGAAGAAGTGCGACGGAAAACTGGAAGTCTGGGACGCGTCAACGTGTTTCAATGGAGACGGTGAGTATTTACCAGGAGTTAATAGCTGCACGTGGCCATTTGCATGTAAAAACGCCTTCGACGGAGTCACAGGGTCACCAAAGTCACTCGAAGTCAATCAATGAAAGTTCATTCACAGTGACGGTGCTGTTCAGGGAGATTTGACCATGAAATATGTTGCGAATTACCCTTCCATGAAACGAATAGCCCTGGATAAGATTCAACCCAGATAATTTGATTGAAGTTGAAAGCACAACCAAGAATCAACCGTGGGAAGTCGATCAAACATATTCGGGTTGAAGCCGCCGGAGGCAAAGCGAGTGGGTATGAGTTACGATAGGCATGGATAGCTGGGGAGGACAGATTGGAACATATCACTGGCTCCGATTTGTCCACATTCAATGTATTGAAGTGGAAAGAGGCCTTGAAGTTTGGTCAAGTGATCACATCCTGATTTACGTTTTATGGTTCAAAAACGGTGGGAGTGAGTGACGAGGGCCGGTTTGAGTCATTTTACAGTTTCACAGAGATGAACGGGCTCGACTTGCATTGGATAAGACAATACTAATTGAAACAGTGTATTAAGGCATGGGCACAATACTACTACTGCAATGAGCACACAGCAGCAAACCAGTGGACTTGGCAACAGCCCGCGAGCTGCGCCAGAGCATCCGCATGGAGCATCTGGGCACTCAAAGTGGAAGGAGTGGGCAGAACTGCGGCTGTTGGTGTCACACTGACAGATACATCCAAGCTAATTGTAAAGAGATGGGAATGAAGCTAATGTTGCTTACCCGGCTCCACTTGAATCGCCAGATAGCGCCGGCGATGCAGGGTCGAAATCGCTAAAAGGATGTAAGAATCATCAATGAAAACAGTGGAAGACAACACATACTGGGGGCCCGAAATCGACAGGGAAGATGATCCCGATGCGACAGATTCTGTCGCGGGATACCTAGCGCGTGGGGTGAGTGTCAAATGGGTTGATGAACAGGAATTTAACCACGCACACTGCGTAACCACTGTTGTCCGCGCTGCCCCCGTCATCCGCCCTGAATCCTTGGCCAGCATACATCGTATCTGTGGCCCCCGGGAGGACTGCAGTGAGTCAAGGCATTGTAACGAGCTCTGAGGTGGATACATACCGTTGTGGGACGCGTTTGGGGTGTGGTTTGGGGTGCAGGGGATGGAAGCGGGAAGAAGAAAAGCAATAGTCACCGCTGTATATATATCATCACTTGCCCCATTGAGTCGGATTCCGAGGATGCGCACCGACCTCGACTTCACGAAAGGTAGCCCTCGGTTAGCAACCTCACGATTGATGCACCCCACCTCACGAAAGTTGCCATCAACCTCACGATGATGGCGCGCAACCTCACGCAACCTCGCGCGCTCACGCACTCACACACATGTATATTACCCGGCTCAGGGGGAGACTTCAATCCGGTGAGTCTGGAACCATCAGCTCTGGTGAATTCTTCGTGGCGGACGTGCAGTCCGGGTGTAACGCTGCACTCTGCACGATTTCGTACGTGTATCATGGAGTTGAATATATGCACTTTGAACGATAACCAGATCTTTGTGAAGAGCGGCAAGCGGCGTGAAGGTGCTGGCCCGCTTGGCGCGTAGGAACTCGCTACTCGCATATACGGGTAAGCGTTGACTTGGTATCTAGTTCTTCCGGTCCGACTCACGAATCGTATGAAGGTGTTGATGTCAGGACTATTCAGTTTAAGCCAGGATACGATGAGGACGAACCAGCACCTCTTGGCGCGTGGTGCCTGTCAGAAGACCGGGAATGGTGGAATTTCAGTCCTGCCGAAGCCCGTTCGACTCGGGCTGAGGTCCTATCGGGGGTTTTCTTGTTTCTTTTTTCGAATCCGCGATTTCACTGCTTTGAACTGCATGTGGAAGAACACTATGGATTCCATGAGCAAGAAGTGCGAACCAGAGATTGTTATTTGTAGGAATGCTGAACGCAGCTCACCCTCCTAATTATTGGCCCTACTCAGTCCATGCTAAGTAACCATCAGATTCAGAGAACAAAGAACCTCTTGGCGTGTGGCGCGCGGCGCCTCTCTCGATTGGAAACCCCCGATAATGCGATTAATGAAGCCGATACCGGTCCTAATGGCACGATACTCCGCTGGATTTGGGTCCTGGTCCACACTGTGAGCTGCTGAGAATGGCATCGTAAGCACATGAACAGACACACTTGTCCTGCGTTCAACTTACTGTTTTACTCGCGCGGCTCAGTGTAAACATTGAGCGGTCCCTCATCTTCCTTTGCATCAGAGTTCTCGGTTGATTTATCGCCTACCTGATTATTAGCATTGTCAACAGACGGAGTCGTATTTCGTACCATCCTGCTCCACTTCTACCGAGCTCTGCGCATCCTCCCACTCATCGTCTGTCTCTCCTTCATCAGTGCCATTGTCGAACTGATCTTCCTCATCCCCGCCATCTTGCTCCACTTAGGATGTCAGATCTCAGATCAGACGCACAGTGAAACTTTCGGCTGCTATGGGTGACTCACAATGGGCGAAGGAAGAATTTACCTCCCGAGATAGTCGAAATAGAGGGTCGCCTAGATGCCGAGCAACGTCCTGACTCTCTGGGTTGAATCCTTTGGCCTGATGGAATTGACGAAGACCAGCGTAGACGCTCGTGTCCCAAGATCTTCCCCAGACTTGTGTGGTCAGCTGGATGACAGGGAAACCAAATCGTGTCGCCTCCTCGGTGCTGAGGCGATCAGCGCCTGATGGGTGGAGAGACCAATACGCCGGACAATTGGGCCAGCTGAAAGACGACGGTCCAGGTTGAAAGTCGGTCGTCGGACAGAGAAAGAGATATCCGGGTGGAGTGTCCTCCCTTGTGGTCCGGATGGTGATTTGAAACTCGATGTAGTACACAGCAACTGTTTGAAAGGGGATTGAACACATAATTGCAACGGCAAAACACAAGGCACACCATAATTCTCTAGATTGGAGGTGATTCGAAGGCGACTGAAGATGTAATTTGCTTGTGTGAGCCAGGCGAAGGGGTCTCCAGGCCACACAGTGTATGTCAATGTGTCGTTGCACACATCCTTGGTATTGAGACTATGACATGGACATGAGACAATTGGTTAACAACATCGACGAGAAAATCGATACCGGGTCCAATCATTCTCCACGAGGACTCCATCCAATTTCTTTCCCCCAAGGTTCCAAAAGTCCCGAAAGGGCAATTCTGCCATCGGGAGGAGGGTCGCAATTTCGGCACCCTCCTGAAGCCGACCGTTCAGGGGAAGAACACCAACAATTCCGGACAAAATCGTTGCGGAGCTGGAAAAGGAGCCTGACCGAAATCGGCTTAGAGCGAACGAGCATATAAAGTGATATTCCTCAAGCGTCAGAGAATCAATGGCTGCGACTTCCTGGCTTGTTAAATCCAAAGAAGTATTAATTGGCGGGTGGGATTGCCTGGCATAAATGCTGGAAAAGGAACCACCGTCTGTATTCTCAGATTCCGGCTGGGGAACAAAGTCTACACAGAGCCGGCCATTCGAGCAACGTATGGAGACCGTGGAGTACACCCAAAAGGCCACACGGTCGAACTTGCAGAAGTACGGTCTTGCATAATCGCAAGCCTGCTGTGTCCGTATGAATGAGTCAGCGCTCGATGGTGAAAGCAAGGTCCCATTCAGTTACCCTCCACTCGGTGACCTTACAGAAAGGGAAAAAATGAAAAGATTGATGTTGAACATAAAAAAGGAGATGGAGATACATACATAACATGCATATACGTAGACGGCCATAATGGGCGATACTGAGGCTACGAATTGGCGGATTGGTATCAAGTCTAATTCCTCCACTTGTGAACCGCCAGGATGGGCATTGAAATTGAAAGTCGCACCGCCGTGAAATATTGTCGCGTACATTGCACATGTGCTAGCAGTACCATACACCTGGACAATGTTGGGGTGGCTTGAGGTTGACTTGAGCATGACACAGACAAGAAATGTAGTGCGACTCACCGCAAAGACATATAGATCTGGATGTCATGCCTCCAGTCCTACAACGTCGAGGTCAAACAGTATAATAAAACCGGAATAGAACTGACACACTTCCTCGGCCCCATCACCTTGATATATGGCCACCGTTGAGTTGGTACTTCGACCGTCGATCTTGGCCGAGTACACCCGCCGGACACAGTTGCGTTCACGTCCAAGCCGGCGGTCGATAACCCCCGAATTTTCGTTCACTGTTAGTTCCTGTTGAAGGTCGATATCCCCCATCGAAATCAGGCGAAAGTCTACCTGATATCTTAGTATTATCAGAACAGGAACTCACATTACATACCTGGAGGTCCGACTGGCGCCAGATGATAATGGTTCGTGATGTTGTTATTGTTGAACGTGCCCCCATCAATGGTGAAATACTGGGAGCCCGCAAACATACCGCCGCCAAACCTGGAGTGGGGGGCGTAAGCCACCAGACAGCGCAAGCGAGGACTCGGAAGAGCTCACGATGTGTACATGGAGTCTTCAGGGCCTGAGGGAGGAGTGTATTCGTCATCTGAGTAAGTGCCAGTGTCCATAGATGCTCGTGGACGGGGATGGTGGGGGTGGGGAAGGAAGAGAAGGTAAGCGCTGGGAACAGCTTTGAGCGCTAGAAGGA
Organism: Mycena metata; assembly: GCA_029378385.1. Lineage (NCBI taxonomy): Eukaryota > Fungi > Basidiomycota > Agaricomycetes > Agaricales > Mycenaceae > Mycena > Mycena metata. The sequence goes on from JARKIB010000022.1 coordinate 739,762, forward strand.
CCTAAAATAGCAGCTGTTGAGCTACAGCTTCGCTTCTCGTGGCATCGCAACAAAGCGCTGAGTGACGGCTTGAATGAACGCGTTGTCGGCGTTGTACAGGTTGATTTTTGGGTAATTGTCGGGAAGTAAAGGGAGTGCCTACCTGGGGATCAAACTTCAAGTGCAAAGTCCTAAGTCGGGCCTAGAATTGAGGTGCGGTGAGGCAGTGCTAGGGAGGAAGCAGAGGAGCGTAAGATATTGCTCGAGAGTTGAGGTCGGATTCATTCCGAGGTTTTACAGTAACGTAGATGCGGGGTGCGGGGATTTTTTTTTTCGCAGACTGAGACTGAGTGTCAAAGCGCGAGTAGTAGTAGCCGGAAGAGTCAAGGGGATTGTTTATGCCTGAGAGTGATTCAGGCGAGCCACGGTCAGAAAGAACGAGTCTCCGAATATCGTCGGGATCACACCTGGTGAACAAGATCGCTGGCGGATTGAGATACAAAGGATGAAGTACCGAGAGAGCAAGCACGTTTTCAAGCCCAGAGAGAGGTCCGCGGCTACGATTTGCTTCCGAGCGCAGGGGGATCTTGCCCAGCATTCAAGTTTCATGCGACATCTTGAGAAAATACCAACTTCGGCCGGGCAGCTCCCAGTAGTATGTGTCCACATTTGTATTGCTGGTGCCGTGCAGTTGTAAGTTGCTGATTGGGTCGAGGCTCGCCGCTCCGAGTTCAAAAGGTCTCGTGATGCGCGAAGAGTAGGTTCCTTTTTCAAGGTCACGATGCACCTGCCCAAAACGCGGAAAAGCGGAAAGATACCACGCATCCATCGTCAGATTCCAGAGATCGACGCAGCGCTGACGTTCTCGTTCCGTTGGAGTACGTGGCTAGCTTAGGTCCGAAGTTGTGGGTGGACTGAGGGCGGATACCATCCGCCGTAGAAAGTTACCGGTGTGTGCGGAGGGAGAATTCTAAATTCCGGGCCCAACGTGTGTGCGCACAATATTAATGTTGTTTTGAATCTGCTTTTGATTTCCGGGCCATTTCGGAGCCCACATTTTGAAATGTGGGGCGGGGAACCGTCGATGCCGCGCGTGCCGGTTAAATTTGGAATATCACCGAACGAATCGAAGAGAGCAAATGATTTGGCGAGTGAAGGGATTCGAGTCGCGGAGTCGCGGTTGTTTGTGCGGGAGGATAGGCAAGGAGAGGACCGGACGACGCGAGTTCGAATACCCAAGTGTCGAGGATTCGCAGCAGGGAGGACGTCGGCACTTGGCATCATCGACGGAGTGGGAGCTACTGTATAGGTCCTGGGATGGAGTATACCAAGAAGAAAACTGCAGCGGCCAGGTCATTGAGAGTTTTGCCAATTATCAGCAAGATGGCGGAAGCGCCGGACTATTTTAGGGCCACATGTCGCAGGGAACCAGAGGAAGAAGCGTTAAAACATTCCTAGACTGTAGAAATTCCGAGTCAGAACTTGGCCGAGAGACGAGAGTATCCAAGGCAAGATGCAAGACTGGCCGCGGCCGGGCGCACAGGACCCAGTAGCGTACCCAAGAGTACGGAGCGTAGCTCTGCCATATGAGCCCAAAGGTTGACGAACTTCGCCGCCGTCGTGGTTTGGTCGTGGTGGCGAGAAGGAAAAGAGCGCCGGCTCTCCGGCCCGAGCACGTGCGGGCACCGCCACCCGCTCTTCGCCAACAACTCGCGCACGAAACGCATGTACGATACACTGTGAATGAAAACCAATTCAGCGCTGACGCGCCTCGCAGTTCGCCGCGTCCGTAAAGTGAACAACGCCGAGATCGCCGATAGTATTCCCACGGTTCACGCTTGACTTCCGCCACCCTCCCGCTTTCCCCGCGCCGCCCGTCCGCGCTCCCTTCCATTCTTCAGCTCCTAGCAACGCCTTAAACCGCCCACACCCCTCGATATCTATGTATTCCATCTCACTCAGAGCTCCTTAGTGATGTCGCGGGCCCGGCCCAGGCCCTCAGGCCGAGCCGAGCCGGGCCTGGGCTTGGTCGAGCCGAGCCGAGCCCGACACAAGGCTTGGGCCGGCTTAGGGCTCGGGCTTGAGAAATGCCAGGCCCGCCAGGCCTCGCAAGCCCGGGCCTGGATATATATGGCCAAGAGCGTGCCGATGGCGCAAAGCGCTCACGGCATTTCGGCGTAGGAGGCTTCGGTTCCGTCAAATGCCGAACTTTATGGCACAAACCTGTCATTCGGCTGATCGTCGCCGCTCTAAACTGGGGAATGGTACAAATCAGTGCCAGTAATCTGTTGACCCACCGAATTGCAGCGGTGTTCAATGTTCAGAACAGCCGAAAAATCCCCCAACTTTGTTGCGGGGACATTTGGTACCTTCTACTCCCACATAATATACATGTACCCTACCATACTGTTTTTTATCTTTGGCTATGAGAAAGCCTGGAGAATTTGAAGCCCGAGCCCGCCCAAGCCGAGCCCAAGCCCGGGCATTCAGGCCGAGCCGGGCCCGCGACATCACTAGAGCTCCTAGTTCCTATGTAGTCTCATATTACTCCACTCATCCCTATCTCTTCCAGTATATATTCCGTACTTCTTTACTGCTTCTATACGGTCCCATCCCCCCGGATATACGTCCTTCGTCGCTCCCGCTCCCGGCCCTCGTCGTTGCCGCTGACCACATTCTCACGTCTTCTACACTGGCCCAAGTCTCAGCGACGTTGAACCACTCGCACAGTTAGTTTCCTTCCCTCCTCCCTTGCTGATTCCCTGGATTAGGTTCAGCTCGCGCTTGGACGGTCGGCAGGCACGTCAGCGCTCATTCAACCTCAACCTTGAAGTAGAGATAACGGGTGCGTACCTTCGATTTAAACTCGACGATTCAATTCAATTTGGCAGGTGTTAAATTTGTGCAGGTCTGGCATATATGTGGAACTCGGTTAACATGTCCGGATTCGCCCTCGGACAGAATGGCTCCTCGAAGAATCAATCGTCCTGCGTTTATCTGAAAGAAACGCGTGACTTGGACGAACATGAAAGGAAGGTTTTTCCTCCTTCCCCTCTCTCCTTCTCCCACTTACACAACTCACAAAACTGTCACAAAACGAAAATAGGTGGGTATCAACGGTATATAGCGTCAGCTAGGTACATACGAGACGAGAAAGTGCAGTGCGATCGGTGCGATGCGATGCGAATGCGATGTAAGTACGAGGTACGAGGTATGATGAGGTATGTAAAGAACAGAAAAAAGACAAGAAACGAAAGCGATGAATGAATGTCTGAAGCTGAGCTCCTCTATAGCTACCTGCTCCTGCAATTTTAACCGAAAGCAAATCTCGAACCCGCACCCATACCCAACCCTAAAACCCCCGCCCCGCCCCGATATCCAACGACTCGTACTTCGCATGTTGCCCCCCGGCCCCTCGCTCATTCTCATCCTCGACCCATACCCATATGAATACCCATCCCCCTCTTCGTCCTCGTCCTGGTGCGGCTGCGGGCCGGCGAGGTTGAGGTCCGATGCGGATGCGACGGGGGAGGGGTTGGGGGAGAAGGGGTTGGGTGGCATTTGGGTGCTGGGAGTTGGGTTAGTACGGGATGATACGACGAAAAAGATATTGACAGGAAGAGAAAGTGGAGAGAGGAATAATAGGACACGAAGAAGGAAGGAAATAATCAAGGACGCAAGGTACGCTGAATTCCCTGGCTCCATGCGCCGGGCTAGGTAGGCCGACCGGATACCTACCTAGCCCGGTGCCTAGATACCTGGGCCGAGGAAGGCTTCTCGGGGCAGAAACACGGTGATAAAAGGACGGAAGCCTCCAAAAGCAAACGAAGGAAGTAAACGAAGGAAGAACAAAACACACTACATCCCTGCCCGACTCACGGTGGAGTGGGAAGGAGGGAATTAAGGAAGAAAGGAATGGCACGAAGAAAGGAAACGGGGAATGGGTATCGAGTCGAAAGAAAGAGTGCGAACAGGGGAGAAAAAGAGCGGTAGCGCATGCAAGAAAAGAAGGCGGGAATGATGCAAAAGTCGGAAGAAGATACACTGCATTCCCCAACTCAAGACAAAGAAGCGAAGGCGGGGATGATGCGATAGGAAAGAAGGAGTAATACGAAGGGGAGGAAAGGATGATGCGAAGAAAGGGATCGTACGAAGGACGAAGAAGATGCTGTATTCCCGGACCAGGCATCGGGCACGTAGACATACACCTAGGTCCCTCGACCGCGCTACCTGCCGAGTTGCCTTTGGGTCCGTGGTAGAAATAATAACGCGAGGGAACAGGAAGAGGGAATGATACGACGAAGGGAGAAAGGGCTGGAGACATATGGAAAGGAGGGAATGGGAAGAAAGGGAATAGGGAAGGCGGTTGCCAGAAAAAGAGTGCAAAGAGGCAAAGAAAAACACTCACTACCCCCCACCCCCGCCCCCACTCCCACTCCCCAACCCACTCAACCCGCTCCCGATCCCCCGCGTATGCGTCTGCGCGCGCGGACCGGTGTTGCCCGAGTTGTTAGCGATCATGTGCGCGGCGGCATCCGCGCCGTATTGGTCTGCTAGTTAGCTGCGCGCGGTCAGTTTAATGCGATGTTTGAGGTAGATAGAAGAAGGGGGGAAGCAAGAAAGAGGGAGGGGAGCGAGGACGCCGAAGAAGAATACTCGCGAAAACGAACGAAGAAGGGTGTGAAGGGCGAGAACACTGTAGTAGAATGGAACCGCGCATCCGCGCATTCACAGAAACCACACGTCTCCGCCAAACCGCGCCTCTGCAAAAACAAACAAAAAAAAACAGGAAACAGAACGCTCACCTTGCATACTGCTCCATAATGACCGCCATCGCCTCGCGACTGAGACGGTAGGCCTTTGGCATCATGCCCTTGCCGAAGCGGTAGGTGACGTGGTTGGAGCAGAGGAGGTCGGCGGCCATCATTGCTGCGACGTTAATTAGTACGCGTGGAAGGAAACGCAGAAAGGACGAGGGGGAAGGGAGGTGGAGGGAGGGAAGGAATGCCGAGAGAAAGAAGAAGAAAGCAACGCCAACGGGCAGGCATCGGGCCCGAAGAAACAAAGAAGAAGCAACGCCCCGCAAGAAAGAAACAACGCAAGAAAGCAGCAACACCACGCACCAATATGCACCGGCACCAACCAACATACCACCTCGTCAACGTCTTCTCCTGAAACTCCAAAAACTGCTACTTGCACCCCGGCAGTATGCTCCTCGAATAACACGTCGCGCTAACCGTCGCCTCCACAAACGGGCTAAAGTACCCGCAGCACCCGAGCACGCTCTGGATGGTCAGTCGGCCGGCGGCGCCGAGCTCCTGGGACCACTGCTGGTTGACCTTGGCCTCGAGGTTGAGGGTGCGGTGTTTGTAGGTGATGTACCCCGGGACGACGAGGAGACCGAAGGCGATCCAGAGGAGGAAGGTGTAGACCGTGAGGAAGGGCGGTTGTTCAGCAGGATGCCCGGGTAGCCGATCAGACTGACGAACAGGGCAAAGGCAGCGGCGAGCGTGCTGAGCGCGAGCTCGGAGGTGTTGGCGACGAGGAGGATGCGCGCGTTCTTGAGGGTGTGGAAGTAGGTGAGGAGGGAGAAGAGGAGGGGGCAGAGGGAGTAGCAGGAGAGGATGACGCAAGCGCGTTTGCCACTTTACACTCATTTGAGAGCTTCATGCATCATGGTGGGAAGCAAGCGCAAGGCTGCCGCGTAAACCGGTGAGAGCGCCCGGCGATCAATTCTCCGCTTCGGCCCCGACCCTTCGGGCATCATCCAATTTTCAACCCAAACTTTTAACCCAACCTTCTCTACCGCTTCATTATTCGCCTCCGGATCAACAGGATTAAGATATCGGGTCCGTTTTCAGCTTCGACCAAGGACACTCGTCGTGGCACTGTGGAAAGGAAGCGTCATAGAAGTGCACGGCCACCCCCTTTTTTATGCAGTAAAAAAGGGAAATGGGTCAGTTGCGTTGGGCAACATTGCCCAGTCCTCGATGTCCCATTGATCTCTGAATGTCAGGCTGTGCGATAAGTAGTGTTCCCCACGCCCCCCAGCGACGTAGGCCCTCTCCTAGTGCCAATAATATTTCAGGCCCGAGTGGATCGGTCTATGGATGTAATTCAACCATCAATTTCTCTTGGGAGCTCACTTCCCAGGCCGAGCGAAGCCATACAGGGAAACGAACCTGCTTTAAAACCGCAATATTCACGTGGGCGCTCCGGTTGGAAAAGCAATAAAAATCTAATGCAGCAGCAGTCCATGTTCAAGTTTGCAAGCAATGACAAATTCAAATAAGGAATGGTGAAATAGGCTCGGCATTAACATTCTCGGTTTCGATAACCAATCCTCTTGCCAACCCTCGTTGTAAACCCCCGATAATGTGATGAATGAAGCCACTACCGGTTACACCGGCACTAAGGACACGATGCTCCGCTGGATTTGGGTCCTGGTCCACACTGTGAGCCGGTTCCTGGCGAGCTTCGGCCGCTGAGAATGGTATTGTAAGCGCATGCAGAGACACATTTGTCCCGTGTTCAACTCACTGTTTTGCTCGCGCGGCTCGGTGCAAACATTGAGCGGTCCCTCATCTTCCTTTGCATTAGAGTTCTCGGTTGATTTATCGCCTACCTGATGGTTAGCATTGTCGACAGGCGGGATCGTGTTTCGTACCATCTTGCTCCACTTCTACCGAACTCTGTGCATCCTCCCAATCATCGTCGGTCTCTCCTCCATCGGTACCATTGTCCAATCCATCTTCCTCGTCCTCGCCATCTTCCTCCACTTGGGATATCAGATCTCAGATCAGAGGCAATGGAACTTTTGGCTGCAATGGGCGACTCACTGTGGGCAAAGGGAGAATTTACCCCCCGAGATAATTGATATAGATCGTATCCTATATGTCGAGCAACATCCTGGCTATCTGGATCGAATCCCTTTGCTCGGTGGAATTGACGAAGGCCAGCGTAGACACTCGTGTCCCACGAGAATCCCTCAGTTGTTGTAGTCAGTTGAAAAGAGGGGAGCCCGAGCTGTGTTGCCTCCTCTGTGGTGAGACGGTCAACACCTGACGGGTCGAGAGACCAATACGCTGGACAGTCGGGCCAGCTGAAAGATGATGGTCCAGTTTGAAAATTGGTTGTCGGACAGAGGAAGAGATAGCCGGGTGGAGTGTCCTCCCTCGTGTTCCCGATTGTAATTTGAAACCTAACCGTGTTCACGACAACTGTTTGAAAATGGATTTACGACATAATTTCAACGGCAAAACACAGCCCATACCATAATCCTCTAAATGGGATGTGATTTGAAGGCGACTGAAGATGTAATTTGCTTGTCTGAGCCAGACATAGGAGTGTCCGTAAAAGTCCACACTGTATGTGAGTGCGTCGTCGCACACATCCTTGGCGTCGAAACTACCACAGTGTCATGAGACGATTAGTTCACAGCATCGACGAAGGACTGAATCCATACCGGTTCCAATCATTCTCCATCAGCTTTCTGCTCAATCTTTCTTTGCCAAGGTGCCAACCCCAACTAAGAAATTCTGTCCTTGGGAGGTATGCAATCTCAGCACCTTCCTCAAGCTGACCGTTTTGGGGAAGAACAATGACAGCTCCAAAAGAAATCGTTGCGAAGCTGGAAACGTGGCCAGATCGATGTCGGCGTAGAGTGAATGCGGATATATCGTGATATTCCTCAAGTTTCAGACAATGAATCGCCGCGGCCTCCTGGCTTGTTGGATCCGAAGAAGGATTGACGGCTGGGTGATATTCCCAGGGAATAGAATCCCGAAAAAAGTTACTGCCCTCATTCTTGCCATTCGGCTGGGGACCGAAGTCCACACAGAGCCGGCCATTCGAGCGACGTATCGACAATGTGGAGTGCATCTCCAATCCAATCTGGTACGGTGATCTTTCCACATAATCGCGAGCCAGCTAAGACCGTATGACCGAGTCAGTGATGAAGATTGAAGTACGGTTCAACTCAGTTACCCTCCACTCGGTGACCTTGCATAAAGGGAAGATTAATGTTGAACGTAGAAAAGGAGATGGATATACATACATAGCATAGATAGGCATAAACCCTCACAATAGGTGAAGCCGCGGCCAAGAATTGGCCATATGGTATTAAGTCTAACTCCTTCACTTGTGAACCTCCAGGACGATAATTGCAAGCGAAAGTCGCACCGCCGTGGAATATTGTCGCATACATAGCACCGGACCTGGCGGTCCCATACATTTGGATGATGTTCGGGTGACTGGGGTCAACTTGAACGCGACACAGAGGGAAAACAGACCACAACTCACCGAAGAGACATATACATCTTCACATCTCGCCGCCAGTCCTGCGACATTGATATCAGACAGCCACGCAAAACCAAAAGAGGATCAAGGTCACGCACCTCCTCTGCCCCATCGCCTTCATACACGGCGACGGTCAAGTCCGTATTTCGACCGTCGATCTTGGCAGAGTACACCCGCCGAACACAGTGGCGTTCACGTTCAAGCCGGCGGTCGATAATCCCCGACTTTTCGTTCACCGTTAGTTCCTGTTGAAGGTCGATATCCCCCATCGAAATCATGCGAAATTCTACCTGATGTTTTAGCATCATTGGGACAGGAATTCACATTACATACCTGGAGGTCCGACTGGCGCCGGATGAAAATTATTCGTGGTGTTGTTGAACGTGCCCCCATCGATGGTGAAATACTGGGAGCCAGCAAACATACCGCCGCCAGACCTGGAGTGAGGCGTAAGCCATGAGGCACTGGGCAGCGCAGATGGCGCAAGGCCTCACGATGTGAATATAGGCTCTTTGGGGCTTGAGGGAGGAGTGTATTCGTCGTCCGAGTAAGTGCCAGTGTCCATAGATGGTCGTGGACGGGGATGGTGGAGGTGGGAAAGGAGAGAATAAGCGCTGGGAATAGCTTTCCTGCTGTAAGGGATTAAAATAGCAGCTGTTGAGCTACAGCTTCGCTTCTCACGGCATCGCAACAAGGTGAACACGTTGTTTAGTCTCTTCTAAACAGACGCTACAACATAAAAAAAACTTGTACCTCGTTATGTTGTACACGTTGTCGGCGCTGTACTGGGTATGCATGCCGAAAGTTTCCGCGGAGTGTTAGAGGAGTTGTGAGACCATAAAATCCGCCGTTGGGCCTCTTACCCAGGATAGATCGCAGGTTGAATTTGGGGTACTACATTGAACCGGTTATCAGGGAGCACATGTTTTTGATAGGCCCAAAGGATGGGCGAAGTCGTAGCAAGTACGGCACAGGTTCGTTTGTGGTTTGGTAAATCGCAGCAGCCGATCGGGCGAACCAGCGCCAGCTAATTTCGGGTAGGAAGCGGCAGTTTGCTGACGGGGGACAATCCGGGAGAATATGAGGGTCCAAATGCACTTATGAGGGTCCAAATGCACATTTAATCCCGCGCGCAACATATTGACCAAAATTGTATTTCCGCCCTATTTATCCGCGTGTGAGTCAATTCCCGCACAAAGAAGAACCATAAACTTATGTTGCGCGGATTCAGCGAAACCCGCAAGCGCGCAATCATAAAATTCCCACGCAATTTGATGCGCGCAATGTTGAAAACGCGCAATGTTGAAAACGCGCAATGTTGAGAACCGCGCAAAGTGGAGGTGTAAGAAAAAATTGCGCGAAGTTCACGGCACACAATAAAGCACAAAAGATAGCTGCCGGACGGCTGTATCTGGTGTGCAGGTTCGCAGCTAGCGGTTGGGCTCGATTGGGGACTGCTTTCGTCAAAGCTGGTTAACTTAAAGTCTTGCTTAAACATTGTCTTAAACCTTTTTACCGAAGCAATGCCATGCAGTTAAAACCATGGAGAGTGTCTATTATAATCCCGGTTCAATTTACTGCTTGGGTCAATAGGTCTTCGGTTCGGCATTGATCATTCAAGGACTCAGATTTCAGCTGGTAAGAAATTGTGTTTTACCGCCCTTGCAGCTGGACTTGACCGCGGGGATTTCGGGTGTGGTTAATTGACTGGTGTACCTTCACGAATGTACTTATGTTTCTCCATGGGTGCAGCTATGTACCAGAAACTGAAGCCGAGACTCCAAGAGTTTGTCCGATCTGTCCTGCACTGAAACCACTATGACGAGGTATGCTCCCTTCCGTGTCCCTCCGTTTTTGATCTGGCCTTAAGGGCCGAACTATGCTTGGCTCAAGTGAACAAGGCAATCCAATTTTTTATTTGACAAAGTCAGGTGGAAAGTCTGTAAGGCTTCCGGTCTATCGAGGCCTCAGGTATGTGTGTTTCAGTTCAGTGGTTTCCGAGCCGCATACACCAACAGTGGAGGTATGTTCCTTGCCACCCCTATCGCGATCCAATGAGTGGATTATCTGTTATTGCCACTGTTCTCAAGTTGAACCTCTCACGGTCCTCATTTTTGGTTCAACTTGGACTGAACCCCATCGTGAATGAAGTCAGCCCCACTTCAATCAATATCCTTAACGGGCCTTTTATTCTTTTGTTCTCCTGGTTTCGATATCCACGCTACACAGGATATCAAGGACGGCGAACCAATTCCTTGCCCTCAGACAATGTCGTATTTAATTACTTGCAGGATTTCCTTGGCTTCGTCCATTGAACTTGATTTCGATTCTGCGCGGCTTTTTTCTGCGAGACTTGAACATTGCGCGGGTTTCCAACATTGCGCGGTTCCAAAGTTGTGCGGATCAGACTGCGTGGGAACTTTCCGATATTGCGCGAACTTTTAATTGCGCGTTTCACCGAATTCCGCGCAATGTAAGTTCGCAGAGGATACTGTGCGGTAAATGACTCAAAAGGCCTGAAATAGTGCGGGAATACAAATTTGGTCAATATTTTGTGCGCGGGAATAAAAGTGCATTTGGACCCTCATACAAATGCACTTTTATTCCCGTGCGCAAAACATTGACTAAATTTGGATTTCCGCGCCATCTCATGGCTTTTGAGTCAATTCCCGCACAACATCATCTACAAACTTACATTGCGCGGTTTTGGCGAAACCCGCAAACGCGCAATGCGGGAATCTGATCCGCGCAATGTTAGAAACCGCGCAATGTTCTCACGCAATTTGATGCGCGCAAAGTTGAACGCCGCAACGTTGAAAACCGCGCAAAGTCGGGAGCGCTGGGGGAAAAATCGCGCAAATTGATCCTGAGTTTAACAATCACAGTCTGAGTCTCGGTGAAGTGGTACCAAGTAAAATAAGGGCGGAATGAAGGGAATGATGCTTTTTGTTCAGACTGACGGCGAGTGTATGTTCAGTTGCATTGAACTGGCCTGATGGTCACACAGGGAGATGGTACGATAGGGTGGAGTGAGGAATTCATGATGCGTGGGTTACTGTGGGATCGGAGATATCGAAGGATATTCAATGTGGGTTCGATTGAACTCGAGGTGGATAGGCTGAGATCACTGACAGTGATAAGCCATTATGCAGCGAAGAATGGACTCATTTAAATAAGGACAGACGAGGAGGATAGAACTTGAACCGGAAGCACGTTACTGAGACTTCAAATTGACAGAGTTGTGAATTAAATTGATGCAGAATTCGTCGGCGACTGCAACGGAATGGATAAGTCAAATGAAATTGAAGACCTACCAAGATTTCCTGTGTTTCTATGAGCCTCGGAGAATGCGATACGAGAATCTGATGGTTGGCTCAATGCTCAAAAGTGAACTATACAGTTGCCTGGACACATACTAAAGTGGGTTCAAGTCACCTTGACCAGCTGAAGTTGGTGAAGGAATGATAATCCAGGCCTTCTAAAATGGGTCGAAGTACAAATTTCAATGTGTTCCCGAGATGCCCGAGGCAAAGTCCTACCTGAAGAATTAATGAACCCTCCAGGCGACGGATATAGACGAAATACAGTTGAATTCCTGAGGCCTGATTGCCCGTGGCCCTCGGTTCAGCCTTCACACCGTGGGGTATTAGGCAGTATGGGTTTGAAGACATCGTTGGGAAAATAGTGGTTCAATAGGTTTGAGTCAACCCCAGAACTCCGGTCCATGCAAAACGAACCAGCTCACGATGGGTACGAGGCGAAGGTGAAGTAAACAACATTGAAGGTTTGATTGACAGAAGATTGACCGAGTACAGTAATGAGCAATTATTAAACCACAGCCAATGAGATATTATTTACACTTGCTAGACACACCTGACTTCAAACCGGCGTACTTAGTAGGACCCACGTTCAAATGAAGTTGAAGGCCCTTCAAGTTTGACTAACTATTATGCATTACCAGGACTCAAAGAAGTGCACTTGCTGTGTGACTTCAATTTTGCGCGATTTTTTTCTGGCGCTCCCGACTTTGCGCGGTTTTCAACGTTGCGACGTTCAACTTTGCGCGCATCAAATTGCGTGGGAACATTGCGCGATTTCTAGCATTGCGCGGATCAAATTCCCGCATTGCGCGTTTGCGGGTTTTGCCAAAACCGCGCAATGTAAGTTTGTAGATGATGTTGTGTGGGAATTGACTCAAAAGCCATGAGATGGCGCGGAAATCCAAATTTAGTCAATGTTTTGCGCGCGGGAATAAAAGTGCATTTGGACCCTCATACGTTTCACCGAATTCCGCGCAATGTAAGTTCGCAGAGGATACTGTGCGGTAAATGACTCAAAAGGCCTGAAATAGTGCGGGAATACAAATTTGGTCAATATTTTGTGCGCGGGAATAAAAGTGCATTTGGACCCTCATAGTGCAGGAAAAAACAGTCCCATCATCGTCCGGCCAACGAGGACACGGATCTCGCCCTCCACTCAACGGGCAAGGCCTGATTGGGAATCTTTAGTGCGCCGTACGGAATGGGTATAGCACTGCCGCACATTGAACCTGCTTTAAAAGCACAATATCTTAACATTGGGGCTATGGAAATAAAAATGCATAATAACACAGATGTTCAAATCCAGTTGCGAGTGATAGTGAATTCAAACAAGGAACGGTGATATGGGATCAGTATCCAGATCCTCGCTTTCAGTGACCAAACCTTGTTGTAACTCCCCGATAATGCGATGAATGAAGCCGATACCGGTCCTAAGGACACGAGACTCCGCTGGATTTGGGTCCTGGTCCACACTGTGGGCCGCTGGGAATGGTATTGTAAGCGCATGCACAGACACACTTGTCCTGCGTTCAGCTTACTGTTTTGCTCGCGCGGCTCAGTGCTAGAATTGAGCAGTCCCTCATCCTCATTTGCATCAAAATCCTCGGTTGATTTATCGCCTACCTAATGATTAGCGTTTTCGACAGGTGGAACCGTCACGGTGTTTCGTACCATCCTGCTCAACTTCCAGCGAGCTCTGCGCGTCCTCCCACTCGTCTTCGGTCTCTCCTTCATTGGTGCCGTTGTTGAACCCATCTTCCTCATCCTCGCCATCTTGCTCCACTTGGGACATCAGATCTCAGATCAAAGGCAATGACACTTTTGGCTGCGATGGGCGACTCACCGTGGGCGAAGGGAGAATCCACTTCCTGAGATAGTTTATAAAGCGGAAGACCGAGATGCAGTGCAACGTCCTGGCTCTCGGGATCGAATCCCTTGCTTTGATGGAATTGGCGGAGGCCAGTGTATACACTGGTATCCCAAGACCACCCACGGATTCGGGTGGTCAGCCGAAAAACGGGGAACCCGAGCTGTGTGGCCTTATTTGTGCTGAGACGCTCGAGACCTAAGGGGTCAAAGGACCAATATGCTGGACAATCGGGCCATTTGAAGGACGACGGTCCACTTTGAACATCGGTCGTTGGACAGAGAAAGAGATAACCGGGTAGAGTGTCCTCCCTCGTGTTCCCAATTGTGATTTGAAAGTCGACCCATTGCACGAGAACTGTTTGAAAGGGTATTTAACACATAATTCCAATGGCAATACAAAGTGTACCATAATCCTCTAAATGGGATGTGCTTTGAAGGCAGCTGAAGATATGACTTGCTTGTGTGAGCCAGGCGGAGTCTGCGTCGTCGAACTTCACAGAGTGTGTGAATGTACCGCTGCACACATCCTTGGTGTCGAAACTACAAAATTGAGATGAGATGATTAGTTAATATCAACCAACGAAACGATACCGGATCCAATCACTCTTCATAACCATTCGGCTTAATGCTTTTTTGTCAAGGTACCACCAACCTGAACCGTCAACTTGAAATTGTGGCTCTGCGAGGGATGAAATTTCAGCACCCTCCTCAGGTTGGCCATTCGGGGGAAAGAGGAAGACAGCTTCACAAGAGATTCTTGCGGAGATGGAGACGAAGCCGGATCGAACTCGGGCTCCAATGGATGTGCATAAAGCATGATATTCTCCAAGTGTAAGAGAAGCAACAGCTGTGGCCTCCTGAGTTTTCATGTCCAAAGAAGGGTTGATTGGAGGGAGGTTCCAGTCACTGAGGGAAGCCCCAGAAAAGAAAGCACCGCCTGCCAGTGAATGCCCAGATATCGGCTGGGGAACAAAGTCTGCGCAGAGCCGGCCGTTCGAGCGACGTATTGACACTGTGGAGTACGACCTAATGGCCGCTAAGACACTGTCACTGATATGCAGCGAATCTTCCACATAATGGCAAGCCTGCTGAGACTGTGTGATGAATTCAAGACAAAAGCAGGATTCCAACTCAGTTACCTCCCACTCGTGAACCTTCCGAAAGAGATCAGCAACAACTCTAGAAAAGGGGGATAAGAATACATACATAGCATGCAGAGATATACACCCTCATAATAGGCGAAGCTGACGCCACGAGTTGGATTGGTATCAAGTCTAATCCTCCAGGGGTGAACCTCTGGGAAGATGCTTTAAAGCGAAGCCGCACCGCCGTGGAATATTGTTGCATACATGGCACCTGAATTAGCTGTTCCATACATCTGGACAATGTTAGGGTGGCTCGAGGGAGACTTGAGTACGTCAGACAAAAGAAACGAAGTACGACTCACCGCAAAGACATATAGATCTCTATGTCATGCCGCCAGTCCTACGACGTCGAGGTCAAACAGTATAATAAAACCAGAATAGAACTGACACACTTCCTCGGCCCCATCGCCTTGATATATGGCCACCGTCGAGTTGGTACTTCGACCGTCGATCTTGGCACTTCGACCGTCGATCTTGGCAGAGTACACCCGCCGGACACAACGTCGTTGACGTCCAAGTCGGTGGTCTACAATAACTGATTTTCCGTTCACGGTGAGTTCCCGTTGAAGGTCGATATCTCCCATCGGAATCAGTCGAAAGTCTACTCGATATTCAGCATCTTCAGTGAAAGGAACTTGCGACAGAAGTCACTTGGAGATTCGGCCGGAGGCGGATGATAATGGTTCGTGGTGTTGTTGAACGTGCCCCCACCAATGGAGAAGTACTGCGAGCCAGCAAACATACCACCGCCAAACCTGGAGCGGGGGCGTTAAGCCACGTGCCACTGTGCGGCGCAGATTCCGGAAGGGCTCACGACGTATATATAGGCTCTTCGGGGCTTGAGGGAGGAATGTGTTCGTCGTCTGAGTAAGTGCCGGGGTCCATAGATGCTCGTGGACGGGGATGGTGGGGGTGGGGAAGGAAGACAGAATAAGCGCTGTAAGAAGGGACTAAATAGGACTTCAGCGCTGATGGCCAGCGCTGATGTCCTATCGTAGTCCCTTACGACGCTGATGCGCAGCTTCCGAAGCCGCGAGAACCGAGTCGGTTCTCACGGCATCGCAACAAAACGTCGGATGAACACGTTGTCGTTGCACGGGTTGATTTATTGTCGGGAAGTAAAGGAGTGCCTACTATCTGGGGACAAGTCCAAAGTCGTAGCGAGGATGGCGAGAGTTTTGTGCCTGCTTCAAAAGTTGCAACAAATCAGCAATTCATTGGTAGCTGGTGGTCTAGCGCAACGGGAGGCGCAATCTTAACGGCAAATCGAAGATAATCCGGGGGGCGAGGGCGCGGACATTTTTGTGTGACCATAGTTTAGTCATTTCTGTCGCAGCATTCCTTTCCAGGTGAAGCGCCAAGTCAGTCCCGAGAAGAGCGCCAGGTCAGTCCCGAGCAGAGGTCACTTCAGTCGCCCTTGACCAAATTCGCAGGCCGTTGCTGCAGGTGGCTGAAATAAATCAGTGATCAGCTGGCGATGGGAAATAACCGTGGCCAAGGGATCGAAAATAGCGTCCAAATCCGCACACGGGAATCGGGGAGAGATTCCGAAGGTGGAGGGTTACAATCATCAAGTATGAAAATGCATACTCATCCTCATCGTGTTCGAATTGGTTGCAGTTCAACACACCTTAACTTATGAGGCACCCACCCAGGTACGGGCTCACGTGTCGAGGAGGACAACTGAGCCGTCCTTCTACGCTTGGGCGGAATAAAATATGTTTACTGGACCCGCGAGGATTATTTATAAAGGTACATACATTGCGGTAATGCCTCTTGCGTGCTGTGGTGGGCGATTGAAGCTCGCCGAGGGGGGGGGGGTTTCAAGTTTGCTCGAGCGAGGGAATGAGCTGGGCGATGCGAATTCTGGACATTTCGGTGCATTGTAGCACAGCTGATAAAACTCACAGGACATCGTCAGGAGAGACGCATCGTTACAAGGAGTGTAGCTGAAGAAGGCTTTGTCCTGCATACAAGATATTTATGCCGACCACGAAAGCGCTGGTGATTTTGGGCGGCGGCATGAGCAAAATTGAGCGCCCTACGAGTATAGGGGCGATTGAGGGCGAGGAAATAGTTCGTGGACCCAGCAAAGTCAATGGACTCCAGTGCAGCAATCACCAGCTTGATGTATGAGCTCAAAGGGTTTGACGAATTCGCTCTCGTGGTGGGCTGGTGGCAAGGAGCAGACACTGGGTGACAGCTCTCCCGGCCGAGTACTTGGTACGCACCGCCAGGTCGAAGGTCGCGACGCCAAGGCCACATTCCAGCTTTTGAAGCACCTCCTCAATTCCGCAGTTGTCGGTAAGGGCTTGCTGCTTGAGTGGCTCGCAATGCGAAGGGAAAATCCACACGCCGAGACTGCGACCTATTTTTGTCTGGGCCTAGAATTGAGGTGCGATGCGGGATTGCCAGGGAGGAAGTAGAGCAGCGTGAGATATTGCTCGAGAGTCGAAGTCGGATTCATTCGAAGGGTTTACGTCGATGCGGGGTGCGGGGATTTTTTCGCAGACTGAGACTGAGTGTCAAAGCGCGAGTAGTAGTAGCCTGGAGATTGTTTGAACAAGATCACCAGCGGATCGAGATACAAGGGATGCAGCCAGGAGTCGCAAGAGAGCAAGCGCGTCTTTAAGGCCGGAGAGATGCCCGCGGGTACCATTTGCTTCAGAGCGCAGGATCTTGCCTAGCATTCAGGTTGCATGCGACATATCGGGAAACTTCGGTCAGGTAAGAGGACTCGAGTGGTATGGAAGTCCGAGCCGGAGGTGGGCGGCGGACGCTTATATTGCTGGATCGGATCAAGGTTCCAGGAGGTCAGACTTGAGATTCCGTGATGCGCACAGATCATGTCGCCTGATTCTTCGGAAACCTAAGCCCAAGGTATGCGCGCGTGGTATCATTTGAATCTGATGTTGGGTTTCTGTGCCATGTAGAGCCCAGGTTGATCAAAGTCGGAAACCGTCCGTCGTAGAAGTTACCGCTGTTTGCAGACGGAAACTTAATCCCAAGGTATGCGCGCGCGGTATCATTTGAATTTGTTTTCGGGTTTCTGTGCCATGTAGAGTCCACGCTTACCAAAGTCGGAAACAAAATCCCATGTGCGCGGACGGTATCATTTAAATCTGCTGTTGGGTTTCTGTGCCATGTCGAGCCCATGCCTTGAATAGGGAGCGGGAATCGTCGATGCTGTGTGTGCAGGTGAAATTTCGAATACGAGCAAACGAATTGACGAGAGCGCAAATCACTGCGTTCCGGGGTCGCCTAAACATAACAATGCGCAGCTATTCGTGGAGCTGTTTAGCCGTCTGCGCTTAGCTACACAGGGCTGTGTAGGTCTGTGTAGTGATCTACACAGCTCCACGAATAGCTGCGCATATTATGTGCAGCTATGTGTAGTTATGTGCGTAGCTGTGCGTAGCTATGCGCAGGTGACCCCGGAACGCAGTGAATGAGCTGGCGAGTGGTTGTTTGTGTTAGAGATTGTCGTTGAGCCAAGGAGAGGACCGGACGGCGCGAGCTTCGAATACCCAAGTGTCAAGGATCCACATCGTGCAGGCCTTCGGGAAACAAAGTCGGGTCCCTCGAGGAGAAAAGTATGGCGGCCGAGTCATCGAGAGTTTTGCGGATTATCAGCGAGGTGGCGGAAGCGCCGGACTATTTCAAGGCGATACTTCGCAGGAAACCAGAGAAATAAGTTCTAGAACAGTCGAAAAATTCCTAGACTGCCAGCGTAGAAATCCAGAACTTGGCCGCGAGACGAGAGAGCATCCAAGAAGATCCAAGACTTGAAGCGGCCGGGCGCGCAGGAACCCAGTAGCACATCGAATTCAAAGACACACAAGGATTACCCTTCTGCTCTATGAGCCCAAGGTTTGACGAACTTCGCCGGCCGTCATGGTGGCAAGGAGCAGAAAAACGACGGCTCTCCGGCCCGGGCACGTGCTACACCGCCACCCCCTCTTCGCCAACCTTTTCACCCACAACTCGCGCACGAAAAAGTTTGAAGCCATGAACACACGATATGTGATATCTGGATCGGGTCATATGCATCCGGAATCCGCCCTCGGACATCTATGCTCCTCGAATGTGTTTGTTTTAGAAACGCAAGCTTCGGACGAAAATTTAAAAGCAAGGTTTTCCACCACTCCCACCTCCACCACTCAAACGAACCTGGAATGCATGGGGTATAAAGGATACAACACCTCCTCCGCTACGAGGAGGGTCTGCTACGTACATACGATGTGATGCGATACGAGAAACTATGGTGCGATGCGATGTAACTACGTGTAAGTAAAAAAAACACTCAGAACCTCGCCGCCCCGATATCCAGCGACTCGTACTTCGCATGCTCTCCCCCCCTTCCTCCCCCTCTTTCACCATTTCCGCCCTCATTCTCATCCTCGACCCCGCCATACCCATACGAATGCCTCTCCTCGTCCTCGTCTTCGTCTTGATGCGGTGCGGCGAGGTTGAGGTCTGAGGCGGATGCGGCGGAGGTGGGGTTGAGGGAGAAGGGGTTTGGTGGCATTTGGGCGGTGATGGGTTAATAAGGAGTTATAGGGGGAGAAGGCAGGGGAACGATGCGAAGGAGGGATACGAAGGACGCAAGATACGCTGCATTCCCTAGGCCGAAAGGCGCCGGGCTGGACGTATGTGCCCGAAGCAACATCGTCCCCTTTCGGCGCAGGGAACGCAGCGATAGAAAAGAGGATAAAGTAAGAATACGCGGAAGTATTAATTTCCTAGTATTCTTCGGAGGAATGATACGAAGGGGAGAATGCAAAGAGAAAAACAAACGAAGAAAGGAAGAAGGGAACAAAACAAAACTCCCTACTCCCCCCTGCCGCGCAACCCAGGAGGATTAAAGGAAGGAGGAAGGAATGATGCGAATAATAGGTGATAGGACGAGGAAGGTACACGGCTCCGAGGCACCGGCACCGGGCGAGGAACTAGCGACTGGCTCGGGTAGAGCCCAGAGTCGAGCCCAGATCTCCCCGAGGGACGCCGTGCTGCCCAGGAAGTGTGCTGGTAGAAAGAAAGAAGGGAATGTCGGGGTAGGAGGAAGGAATGATGCGAAGGAAGAAAAGGGGAAGAGGAAGAAATGAACACAAAGCAAGGAACACGAAAGGAACAAGAAAGAGGGCAGGAAGGCGGTTCGCCGACAAAAAAGTCAAAAAAAGAAAAGAAAACACTCACTACCCCCCGCTCCCGTTCCTCAACCCACTCAACCCACTTCCCCGCGTATGCATCTGCGCGCGCAGACCGGTGTTGCCCGAGTTGTTGGCGATGATGTGCGCGGCGGCGTCGGCGCCGTATTGGTCTGCTAGTTGGCTGGAGGGGGGGCGAGGTTAGTATTGAGTTTTTTGAAAGGAGCAGGGGGAAGGAGGAGAGGAGGGAGGAAGGGGAGGGTAGACGGGAGAATAAATTGGGGGGATAAATTGAAAGCAGAAGAATCCGGGTTAGAAGGGGAAAGTAGGGATGAGAGGAAGACACGTCGGGCGAAGCTCGCGCGTGCGCGCCATTGGTACGAAGCCAACCAACCAACCAACCAACGCCGCGCACAACTCCACGATTCCACGGCGCACGGGGACGAACATGAAAGTCGCTCCGCGACACCGCCAGCACCGTCCTCTCCCTCCCTTCAAAACAACACAAAGAACGCAAACAACGCACCCTCCGCACCCAGTCCCCCTGGAAGCGAAGGGTGGGGCGCGGAAAGGCCGGGCGGAAGGCCGAAGGATAGAAAAGAAGGAAAGAAGGAAGGGCGAGAACGCCGGCCGTAGTACGCGCATCCGCGCACCCGCAAAACAACCACCCTCCGCAACAGCAAACACGATCGGCAGAAAAAGCAAGGAGTAAAATAAAATAAATAAAAAAGAGAGCGCTCACCTCGCATACTGCTCCATAATAACCGCCCTCGGCTCGCGACTGAGGCGATAGGCCTTGGGCATCATGCCCTTGCCGAAGCGGTAGGTGACGTGGTTGGAGCAGAGGAGGCCGGCGGCCATTATCGCTGCGGCGTTGATTAGCACGACGTCCAGATGTAAAGAGGTGGGGGGAAGGAACGCCCGAAGAAAGAAGAAGCACGAACACCACGCACCAATATCCACCGGCACCAACCCAAAACTAACAATATACCACCTCGTCAACGCCTTCTCCTGAAACCACCTCGCGCTAACCGTCGCCTCCACGGACGGGCTGAAGTACCCACAGCACCCCAATACGGATTGGATGGTGAGGCGGCCGGTGGCGCCGAGTTCCTGGGACCACTGCTGGTTGACCTTGGCCTCGAGGTTGAGGGTGCGGCGCTTGTAGGTGATGTAGCCCGGGACGACGAGCAGGCCAAAGGCAGTGTAGACCGCGAGGAACGGGCGGTTGTTCAGCAGGATGCCCGGGTAGCCGATCAGACTGACGAACAGAGCAAAGGCGGCGCCGAGCGTCACGGAGCCCGGGGGTGTTGGCGACGAGGAGGGTGCGCGTCTTGAGGGTGTGAATGTAGGTAAGGAGGGCGAGGATGATGTGGGCGACCACTGCTGGTTGAAAGCGCGTTTGCCACTTTACGTCATTTGAGCTTCATGGTGGGAAGCAAGCAGCAAGCGCAAGGCTGTGCCCGGTGATCAATTCTTCGCTGCAGGCATCATCGAACTTTCAACCATTCTCCACCCCGGCATGATTCACCCAGTACTACCGTAAGGGAAAGGGAAGGATCGATAGGATAGTAAGATAGCGGCTCCAGTCTCAGCCCTCGACTAAGGACCCTCGTCGTTAGCACTGTAGAAAGGTGGCGGCTCTCCGGGCCGGGTACCGCCACCCCCTTTTGATCTGCTAAAAGGAAACAGGTCAGTTACGTTGGGCAACGCTGCCCAGTCCTCGGTGTCCCATCGATATTTCAAGGTTAGGCTGTGGGGCCTGCGATAAGGAATGTTCTCCACACCCCCCGGCGACGTAGGCCCCTCCTAGTGCCAATAATATTTAATCTTTCAGGCCCGAGTGGATCGGTCTATGGATGCAATTCAACCATTAATTTCTCTTGGGAGTTCACTTCGCAGACCGAGCGAAGCCAAACAGTGAAACTCGAACCTGCTTTAGAACCGCAATATTCACCTGGGGGCTACGGTTGGAAAGGTATTATTCAAATCTAATACAGCGCAGCAGTCCATGTTCGAGGTTGCAAGCAATGACAAATTCAAATAAGGAACGGTGAAATGGGCTCGGCATCAACATTCTCGGTTTCGATAACCAATCCCCTTGCCAACCCTCGTTGTAAACCCCCGATAATGTGGTGAATGAAGCCACTACCGCCGGCACTAAGGACACGGAGCTCCGTTGGATTTGGGCCCTGCTGCACACCGTGAGCCAGTTCCTGACGAGGTTCGGCCGCTGAGAAAGGCATTGTAAGTGCATGCAGACACACTTGTCCTGGATTCAACTTACTGTTTTGCTCGCCATCCACGTTTGCATCAGAGTCCTCGGTGGATTTGTCGCCTACCTGATGATTAGCATTTTCGACAGGCGGAATCGTGTTTCGTACCATCCTGCTCCGCTTCTACCGAGCTCTGCGCGTCCTCCCACTCGTCTTCGGTCTCTCCTTCATCGGTGCCATCGTCCGACCAATCTTCCTCCACTGCAGATCTCAGATCAGAGGCAATGAAACTTTTGGTTGCAATGGGGGACTCACCGTGGGCGAAGGGAGAATCCACTTCCCGGGAAAGTTTATAAAGCCGCTGTCCGAGATGGCGCGCGACATCCTGACTATCCGGGTCGAATCCTTTGGCTTGATGGAACTGGCGGAGGCCGGCGTAGACGCTCGTGTCCCAAGAATATCCATGGACTTGTGTAGTCAGTTGGAAAGAGGGGAACCCGAGCTGTGTCGCCTCCTCCGTGCTGAGACGCTCAATACCTGATGGGTCGAGAGACCAATATGCTGGACAGTCGGGCCATCTGAAGGATGATGGTTCAGGTTGAAAGTCGGTCGTCGGACAGAGAAAGAGATGGCCGGGTGGAGTGCCCTCCCTCGTGTTCCCGATTGTGATTCGAAAGTGGACCCAGTCCACGACAACTGTTTGAAAGGGTATTTAACACAATTCCGACGCCAAAGCACAAAGCATACCATAATCCTCTAGATTGGATGTGATTCGAAGGCGACTGAAGATGTGATTTGCTTGTGTTAGCCAGGCGGAGTCATTGAATGGGAAATACAGAGTATATGCAAGTACACTGTTGCACACATCCTTGGCGTCGAGACTACGACAGCGACATGAGACGAGTAGTTCACGGCACTGAGGAAGGAATCCATACCGGGTCCAATCATTCTCCGTAAACACTGCATTCAATCTTTCTTCAAGTTCCCCAAGGTACCAGTGTCCGCCAGAGGATTGTTGCCCTGGGAGGTATGCAATCTCAGCACCCTCCAGAGGTTGACCATTCGGTGGAAGGAGGAACACTCCATAAGAAATTGTTGCGGAGCTGGAAACGGAGCCAGATCGAAGTCGGCTTAAAGTATAGCAGCATATATTGTGATATTCCTCAAGCGTCAGAGAATGAATAGCCGCGGCCTCCTGGCTTGTTGGATCCAAAGAAGGACTGACAGGGGGGTAAGCTTCCCCGAGGTAAGAATTATAAAAAAAGTTATGGCCCTCATTCTTGCCATCCGGCTGAGGGCTGAAGTCCGCACAGAGCCGGCCATTCGAGCGACGTATCGACAACGTGGAGTGGATCTCCGAATGCTCCTTGCTCTTGTTTTCCACATAATCGCGAGCCTGCTAAGAGCGTATGACCGAGTTAGTGATAATAAAGCCCAAAGTATGGTTTAAGTCAGTTACCCTCCACTCGATGACCTTGCAGAAAGGGCAAAGATCAATAGAATGTAGAAGAAGAGATGGTAATACATACATAGCATGCAGAGATATACACCCTCATAATAGGCGAAGACGATGCCACGAGTTGGAGTGGTATCAAGTCTAATTCGTCCAACCGTGAACCTGAAGGACAATGACTGAGAAAAGAGTCGCACCGCCGTGGAATATTGTCGCATACATGGCATCTGATCTAGCGGTCCCATACATTTGAACAATGTTCGGGTGACTGGGGTTGTCTTAACCGCGACACAGAGGGAAAATGGACCACAACTCACCGAAGAGACATATAAATCTCGACATCTCGCCGCCAGTCCTGCGACATCGAGGTCAGACGGCACATACAAAAACAAAAGAGGATTAAGCACACGTACCTCCTCTGCCCCATCACCTTCGTACATAGCGACCGTCAAGTCCGTATTTCGGCCGTCGATTCTTGCGGAGTACACCCGCCGAACACAGCGGCGTTCACGTCCAAGCCGGCGGTCAATAACTCCCGATCTTTCATTTACCGTTATCTCCTGTTGAAGGTCGATATCTCCCATCGAGATTGTTCGAAAACCTACTCAATACTCAGCAGTCATAGTGAAAGGAATTCGTGATGAAGGCTACCTTGAGCTTCAGCCGGGGGCAGATGAGTGATGTAGTTGTTAAACGTCCCTCCGCCGATGGTGAAATGCTGGGAGCCAGCAAACATACCGCCGCCAACCCTGGAGTGGGGGGGTAAGTCACAAAGCAGTGTGGAGCGCAGATTGCGGAAGGGCTCACGAGGTGAATACAGCCTCTTCTGGAGAGGGGGTTGGGATGTATCCGTCATCTGAGTAAGTGCCGGTGTCCATAGATGTTCGTCGACTGGGATGGTGGAGGTGGGGAAGGAAGAGAGAATAAGCGCCGGGAATAGCTTTTGTGCTGTAAGGGATTAAAATAGCAGCTGTTGAGCTACGCTTCTCACGGCATCGCAACAAGGCGCTGAAGCCTGAGTGATGACTTGAATGAACGCGTTGTCGGCGTTGCACAGGTTGATTTTTAGGTAATTGTCGGGAAGTGCCTACCTGGGGATCAAACTTCAAGTGCAAAATCGCAAGTCGGGCCTAGGATTGAGGTGCGATGCGGGATTGCCAAGGAGGAAGCAGCGCAACGTGACATATTGCTCGAGAGTCGCGGTCGGATTCATTCTGAGGTTTTAACGTAGATGCGGGAATTTTTGGCAGACTGAGACTGAGTGTCAAAGCGCGAATAGTATTAGCCTGAGAGGGAAGTGGATTCTTTCTTTGTGCCTGAGATTAATTTGCGCGCCTCAGACGAACCACCGGCCAGGGGGAGAGACCGAGTTGTCGAATGTCAGCGGGATCGCAGCTGGTGAATAAGATTATCGGCGGATTGAGATACAAAGGATGGAGTACCGAGAGAACAAGCATGTCTTCGGGCCCAGAAAGAGGTCCGTTACAATTCGCTTGCAACCGCAGGAGGACTTTGCCCAGCATCGCATCTTGAGAAAACACCGATTTTGGCCATGGCCAGGTAAGAGAACTCGAGTGGTAGGGAAGTCCGAGTCAAGGGGGGCGGTGGAAAATTACTGCTGGTGACGTGCAGTTACAACTTTGGATAGAGGCCCCGAAGTCGCGCGATGCGCGAAGAGTGGGTTCGTGCCTGCCCAAAACACGGAACAGCGAAAAGATTGCATATGGCCGGATTCCAACGACCGAGGGAGGATTGCCTATCCTCCTCCTGGATAGCGAGCGCCCTGTTTGAAGTCGTGGGTGGACCGAAGTCGAAGTTACCGGTGTGTGCGGAGGGATAATTCTAAATCCGGGCCCAACGTGTGTGCGGACAATATTGTTTTGAATTTGTTTTCGGGTTTCTGTACTAGGTAGGCCCCACACTTGAGCATATGTATGGGACCAGAGCGGGAAACTTCGAGTGCGCAGTTTCGACGGAATCGCACCGGATTGAGAGATAGGGTGGAGGATATCGAGGAGAAAATTGCGACCACCAAGTCTGAAGTCATTGAGTGATGGCGGAAGCACCGGATTATTCGAAGGCCACGTGTCGCAGGGGACTAGAGAAAGAACAGCCGAAGACTGGAAATTCAGAACCCGAGACTCCGAGAGAACATCCAAGGCAGGCTCCAGCCTGAGCCTCCAAGGTCCAAAACTTGAAGCGGCTGGGCTCAGTAGTTAGTGAGTGAATTAAAGCCAGACACAGGGATGTGCGGCTCTGGAGCCCAAGTTTGACGAATTCGCCGCCGTCGTGGTTTGGTCGTGGTGGCGAGAAGGAAGAAAAGCGACGGCTCTCCGGCCCGGGCACGGGCCACACCGCCACCCCCTTTTTCCCCACCACTTCAACTTGCGGCACGACGTTGAACAATTTGCAGAAGAACATTGATATATAATGTTCGACGCGGAATCTAGAGCAGTTTTTGTTTCTCGGCCTGAAATACCTCCCTCCCTCTCCCTCTCACGACATGTCCCTTTTCAACCTCGTTCCCCGCCCCTTTCCCTCCTTCTCCCACTTACACAACTCGCAAACTCGGCAAAATGCGGGGGTATCAAGGGATATCATACCTCCTGCGCCTACGAGGAGGGTCTGCTATGTACATGCGATGCGATGCGATAGGAGAAACTGTAGTGCGATGCGATGTAAGTATGAGGTATGTAAAAAACGAAAGCGAAAGCGATAAATGAATGAATGTCTGAACTCTATAGCTACCTGTTCCTGCGATTTTAACCGAAAGCGAAAAAAAAAAACACTCAGAACCTCGCCGCCCCGATATCCAACGACTCGTACTTTGCATGCTCTCCCGCCCTCCCCCTCTTCCACAATTTCCGCCCTCATTCTCGTCCTCAACCCCGCCATACCCATACGAATACCCGTCCCCCTCCTCGTCCCCGTCCTCGTCCTGGTGCAGCCGCGGGCCGGCGAGGTTGAGTTCCGATGCGGAGGCGGCGGGGGTGGGGTTGGGGGAGAAGGGATTTGGTGGCATCTGGGCGCTGCGAGGAAGGGTCAGTAGGGGGTTTGTATGGAAGAAAAAAAGGAAGGGAAAGAGAACAAGAAGAAGTAAGAAATAACGCGTGAACAAGCCCGGTGCCCAACAGCGAGACCGGAGGACGCGTTGCGGGCGAGGGAATACAGGCAGGAGGGAGGGAATGCGAAGAGTACGAAGGTAGGGGAATAATACGAAGGAGGGAAGAGGGAATGTTAGGAAGGGAAGGACGGAAGGAATGTCACGAAGGGAAGAATGAAAGGATGGTACGAGGACGCACGCAAGTAACGAAGCAACGAGGAACGCATTCCCCCCGACGGAACCCACGGTGAGTAGGGTTGAACGAAGGCGGCCAGCGCGCGCGCGACCAAGCCGAACGCACCCGCGACGCAAAGAAGCCCGGGCGCGGAACCGTCGCAACCCAACCACATCCATCGCGCGCGCGCAAACCACGCGACAACCAAACTACCGCACCCAACGCGCGCAAACCACCCAAAAAAACAAACAAAGAAGCAAATAAAAGACACTCACTATCCCCCCACTCCCACTCCCGCTCCCCATCCCGGTCAACCCGCTCCCCGTTCCCCGCGTATGCGTCTGCGTGCACGGGCCGGTGTTGCCCGAGTTGTTAGCGATGATGTGCGCGGCGGCGTCGGCGCCGTATTGGTCTGCTACTTGGCTGCGCGTTGAATTGGTTACCCCGCAATAAATAGAACAAGGGCGAAGGAAGGAGGAGAGGAGGGAGGCGGAGAGAGGGAGAAGGAGGGGAGGAGGAGGGAGAATGGCAAACCGACGAGAAGAAATAAAAATAAAACTAGGGCATGCGTTGGCGAGAACGCCGGAAGAAAGCAAAACGCCGCGCCTGCGGGCATCCGCCCAAACAAATCTTTGGGTGAGGAGGGAGGGATAAATTAAAAGTAGAAGGATCGGGGTTAGAAGGAGAGAGTAGGGGACACGAGGAAGACACGTCGTCAGGTGCGCGCGCGCCTGTGTCGGTGCCGTTGCCGTTGGTACGAAGCCAACCAACCAACTAACCAAGTAGCCAACGCCCGCTCCATCGACGCGTCCTCTCCGTCCCTTTAAAACCAAGCAAAGAAGTGTATACAACGCACCCTCCGCACCCAGTCCTCGAAGCGAAGGGTGGGGGCGGAAGGGGAGGGAGGGAAGGGAGGGAGGAAAGGTCGAGCGAGAGAAAAGAGGGGGGGAAGAAGGGAGAAGAAGGGAAGAAGGGGGGCGAGAACGCGTGGCAGAATCGTGGAAACAAACGCGGTCGGCAGAATAAAAACCACTCCGCCAAAAACGAACGCGCCTCCCCAAGAACAAAACAAACAATCCGCAAAAATAAAACGAAACCAAAAACAAACCAAAGGAAGTATAATAACAAGGGCGAACGCTCACCTCGCATCTGCTCCATAATGGCCGCCATCGCCTCGCGACTGAGCCTGTAAGCCTTGGGCATCATGCCCTTGCCGAAGCGGTAGGTGACGAGGTTGGAGCAGAGGAGGCCGGCGGCCATGGTTAGTACGAGGTGTAAAATCAAGTTGGAAGGGAGCACGCACCAATATGCACCGGCACCAACCCAAAACTAACAATATACCTCCGCGTCAACGCCTTCTCCTGAAACTCCAAAAACCGCTGCTTGCACCCCGGCAATATACTCCGCGAATAACACGTCGCGCTAACCGTCACCTCCACGAACGGGCTAAAGTAGCCGCAGCACCCCAATACGGATTGGATGGTGAGGCGGCCGGCGGCGCCGAGCTCCTGAGACCACTGCTGGATGACCTTGGCCTCGAGTTTGAGGGTGCGGCGCTTGTAGGTGATGTAGCCCGGGACGACGAGGAGACCGAGAGGAAGGTGTACATCGCGGTTGTTCAGCAGTATCCCGGGGTATCCTATCAGACTGACGAACAAAGCAAAGGCGGCGGTGAGGGTGCTGAGCGCGAGCTTGGACGTGTTGGCGATGAGGAGGATGCTCGCGTTCTCGAGGGTGTGGAAGTAGGTTAGGAGGGTGAAGAGGAGGGCGAGGAGGAAGTAGCAGGAGAGGACGATGTTGGCGACGAAGAGGATTACTTTGAAGCGCGTCCAGCGGTTGCCACTTTACGTCATTTGAGCTTCATGGTTGCAGGAAGCAAGCGCAACGAGGCTGTGCCCGGCGATCAATTCTTTCGTGCGGGCATCATCGAACTTTCTAAGAATTTTCAACCCTTCTCTACCCCGGCATGATTCACCCCAGGATACAATCGACAGGATAGTAAGATAGCGGGGCCGCTCTCAGCTTCGACCAACGACCCTCGTCGTTGGCACTGTGGACAGGTGGTGGCTCTTCGGGCCGGGTACCGCCACCCCCTTTTTATCCAGTAAAAGGGAAACGGGTCAGTTACATTGGGCGACATTGCCCAGTCCTCGGTGTCCCATCAATATTTCAAAGCCAGGCTGTGGGGTTTTCGATAAGTAATGTTCCCTGCGCCCCCCGGCGACGTAGGCCCTCCTAGTGCTGATGATACTATTTCGGTCCATGAATTCATTTCAACCATACACCAGGGTCAAATTTTCTTGGGATTCAATTTTAGAGGCCAAGCGAGAGTTCATAGGTGGTAAAATGTCTAACATACTTCAACCGCAATATTGACGTGGGCGCTACGGTTGGAAAATACAAATCTAACACAACCCAGATGTCCAAATCCAGTTACGAGCAACAGTGAATTCAAATAAGGAACGGTGAAATGGGATCGGTATCGATATCCTCGCTTTCGGTGACTAAACCTCGTTGGAAATCCCCGATAATGCGATTAATCAAGCCGATACCGGTCCTAATGACACGAGACTCTGCTGGATTTGGATCCTGGTCCACACCGTGAGCCGGTTCCTGACCAGCTTCGGCCCCTGAGAATGGCATTGTAAGCGCATGCACACACACACACTTGTCCTGCGTTCAACTTACTGTTTTGCTCCTCATCCTCATTTACGTCAGAGTCCTCGGTTGATTGATCACCTACCTGATGATTAGCATTATCGACAGGCGGAATTGTGTTTCGTACCATCCTGCTCCACTTCTACCGAACTCTGTGCATCCTGCCACTCATCGTCGGTCTCTTCTTCATCGGTGCCGTTGTTGAACCAATCCTCCTCATCCTCGCCATCTTCCTCCACTTGGGATATCAGATCTCAGATCAGAGGCAATGAAATCTTTGGCTGCAATGGGGGACTCACCGTGGGCGAAGGGAGAATCCACTTCCTGAGAAAGTTTATAAAGCCGCTGTCCGAGATGGCGCGCGACATCCTGACTCTCCGGGTCGAATCCTTTGGCTTGATGGAACTGGCGGAGGCCAGCGTAAACACTCGTGTCCCACGAGTCTCCCTCCCATTTTGTAGTCAGTTTAAAACCCGGGAACCCGAGCTGCGTGGCCTCCTCTGTGCTGAGACGGTCCACACCTGATGGGTCAAGAGACCAATAGGCCGGGCAGTCGGGCCATTTGAAGGACGATGATCCAGTTTGAAACTCGGTCGTCGGACAGAGAAAGAGATAACCGGGTGGAGGGTCCTCCGTCGTGTTCCCAATTGTGATTTTAAAGTAGACCCCGTACACGAGAACTGTTTGGACACATTCAACACACAATTTCAATGGAAAAATACAAGGCATACCATAATCTTCGAAACTGGATGTGATTCGAAGGCGACTGAAGATATGATTTGCTTGTGTTAGCCAGGCGAAGTCATTGGATGGGAAATGCAGAGTATATGCAAGTACCCTGTTGCACACATCCTTGGCGTCGAAACTACGACATCGACATGAGACGAGTAGTTCATGGCATTGACGAAGGAATCCATACCGGTTCCAATCATTCTCCATAAACACTGCATTTGATCTTTCTTCCCCAAGGTACCAATTTCCATCAGAGGGCCCTGGGAGGTATGCAATCTCAGCACCCTCCAGAAGTTGACCATTCGGTGGAAGGAGGAACACTCCAGAAGAAATTGTTGCGGAGCTGGAAACGGAGCCAAATCGATATCGGTTTAGAGTGAACACGCATATCTCGTGATATTCTTCAAGTGTCACAGAATGAATCGCCGCGGCCTCCTGGCTTGTTGGATCCAAAGAAGGAGTGATGGGTGGGTGATATTCCCTGGAGTAAAGCAGAAAAAACAGGTCATTGCTCTCATTCTTGCCATCTGACTGAGGACCGAAGTCCACACAGAGCCGGCCATTCGAGCGACGTATCGACAATGTGGAATGTATCTCCAATCCAATCTTGTACGGTGATCTTTCCACATAAGCGCGAGCCTGCTAAGACCGTATGACCGAGTTAGTGATGTTGAGGCCCAAAGTACGGTTCAAATCAATTACCAGCCACTCGGTGACCTTGCAGAAAGGGAGGAAATTAATACTGAATGTAGAAAAGGAGATGGAGATACATACATAGCATGTACAGATGTACACGGTCATAATGGGCGATGCTGAGGCCAAGATTTGCCGAAGTGGTATCAAGTCTGGATCATCTGTGAACCTCGAGCATAATGATTGAAAGCGAAAGTCGCACCGCCGCGAAATATTGTCGCATACATGGCATCTGACCTAGCGGTCCCATACATTTGGACAATGTTCGGGTGACTGGGGTCATCTTGAACGCGACACAGAGGGAAAACGGACCACAACTCACCGAAGAGACATATAAATCTCAACATCGCGTTGCCATGCCTGCGACATCGAGGTCAGACAGCCCATGCAAAAACAAAAGAGGATTAGGCACACATACCTCCTTTGCCCCATCACCTTCATACATGGCGACCGTCCAGTTTTTATATCGGCCGTCCCGCAACTCACCGAAGAAACATATAAATCTTGACATCTCGCCGCCAGGTCTGCGACACTGAGGTCAAATAGCGTACACAAGATGATTAAGCACACACACACCTCCTCTGCCCCATCACCTTCATACACGGCCACGGTGACGTCCGAATTTCTAGCCTCAATTTTTGCAGAATACACCCGTCGAACACAGTGTCGTTCACGTCGGCGATCGATATTACCCGATTCTTCGTTCACCATCAGTTCCTGTTGAAGGTCGATATCCCCCATCGGAATCATGCGAAAGTCTACCTGATATTTTAGCAACATCAGGAAAGGAGCTCACATTACATACCGGGAGGTCCGACTGGCGCCGGATGATAATGGTTCGTGGTGTTGTTGTTGTTGTTGAACGTGCCGCCACCGATGGTGAAATGCTGGGAGCCAGCAAACATACCGCCACCAAACCTGGAGTGGGGGGCGTAAGCCACGAGGCAGCGCAAGCGAGGACTCGGAAGAGCTCACGATGTGTATATGGAGTCTTCAGGGCTTGAGGGAGGAGTGTATTCGTCGTCTGAGTAGGCGTCGGTGTCCATAGATGTTCGTCGACTGGGATGGTGGGGGTGGGGAAAGAAGAGAGAATAAGCGCTGGGAACAGCTTTCATGCTGTAAGAAGCAGCTAAAATAAGACACCAGCTGTTGAGCTTCGACTTCGGTCCTCACGGCATTGCCACAAGGCGGTGAGCAAACGGCTCGAATGAACGCGTTGTCGGCGTTGGACAGGGTGCTTGGATCTGCTTTTGTGTTTCTGTGCTTCGTAGGGGCCACACGGAGGTGTTTCCATCGATGCGGAGGTTCGAACATGAGTCAATGCGAACAGGTGGGAGAGTGAAGAGATGCTAGTGAGGTGCAGTGGCAACTTGACGCTCGATCGAGGGACTTGAAATAGAATGCGCAAAAGAGTAAAGTATATTGCCGACCGGTACCTGAGATGCGGCTGGCCGAAAGCCGAAACAATGAAAGATGTGCTCTCCAGATTCCAAAGATCAAATCGCGCTGAGATTATCTATATATCTTCGACTCACCACTCCCTGCGGAAGAAAAGTGCCAACGTGTGCGTTTCTGTGCTTTGTAGGGCCACATCTTGGGTTTGCTTTGGTGAGGCTCGACGGATAATGACGTGAGACATTGCGAGATGGTTTTAACATAGATGCAGGGGGTCGCAGACGCCCAAATGGTAGGGAGAGTGAATCGACAGAGCCAGGCAGAGAGTGCGAGTGGGAATAATACCGGCGGGAATTTAATATTCACAGCGGGCAGGCCATTTGAACGGTTATATGAGGGAGTTGCTTTCCGTTTGAGTGGGACCGGGGTATATGTAGGATGCGGGCGGGACGAACTAGGTGAAGTTGCACCGTATCAAGAATATCGCGCAACAAAATTGTCGGCGGGTTGGGCAAGGCCACAAACATGTCTTGCAGTACTGGGAGCAGGAGGAGAGAGCATGCGCCGAGGTTCTAGGGTCCGCGGCCGGTTAATGACAGTTTGCGCCCTGATCTTATGTAGCACACATCTTGCATTAGTGGGGAAATAACTTCAGCGATTTTTCGGCCAGGCGCCTCTGAGTGAGTAAAAGGGAGTTGAAGGTTGGCGGTGGGAGGTGGACGTTTATATTGCCGGTGAAGTTTGTAATGCGCAATTAACGGAGTATATCGCCGGTTCTTTAATTAGGCATCTGCCCGGAACACGATTGAACGAGAAGATTTGTGGCATCAATGGCCAAGTTCCATATTTCAGAGATCGGTGCACTATCTTCCGGGATAGCGACCTCAAGTCCGAAGTCGGATGCCGTCCGGCGTAGGGTTTGAGCTGCGGAGAGAGGACTCCGGCTTTTAAGAATCTGCTTTTGTTTGAGTTTCTGTCGAGCGCACACTTGATTTGTTTTGCGCTCGGAACTGCGCCAGCGAGAGGAGCGGTAACTGTGTCGAGGACTCGCAGTAGGGAGGCCGTTGGCAAGTAAAAATCATCAGAGGCAAGCAGAAGCAAGAGATCCATGGTATGGGGCAGATGCAAATTTACAAGGGGAGAGACTCTTGGCCCCAGAAGGCGGTCAGGAGTCGGGACTCGGAATCGACAATCCGCGGTGGCTCCGTAGTGATTCCTGACAACGAAAAATGTCACGCGGATCTCACGCAAATAGCTGCAGTGTTAGGCCTCAGACACGCACAGAGCTACCCAGAATCGGCAGAAAGAAACCACAACCAAAAAAAAAAAAAAGTGCGCGAGATTTGCGCGAGATGATGGTCAAGAACAAGGACCAGATTGATGCGCTGACATCATCGACCTCTGAAGTAAACAACAGCAAGCTGCACCACCGGTTGGCCACCGGCCTGTTCGTCGTGGATCTTCAACGGCTCCTTGTGTTGTTATCCATTCAAAAAGCAACCCCAAAAAACTCTGTGGCGGCGGCTCCCGGTGGTTCCCGTGCAGAGCGATCTAGATGACTCTACGCGGCACCCGCGCTTCTCTGCCGACTCTCGCTCACCCTCCTTTTGTCTCTCCTTTCTACCTCGAAAGCTTCCCGACCTTCCCTGGCGCCTCACCCTCTCTCATGCTCTACTTCCTCCCTGATACCGCACGCAAATACGCCGTATCGCACCCAGGCCGCACCCCGCCCAAGTCCACTCTGCGAATTGGTTTCAACAGAAAATGCGAGAGAAGGGAAGAGAAGGGTTTACTGAGTACACGGCGGGACCATGTGAGTACGTACTCTACCACCTCTACCTGGATATACATCCTTTTCCCGCTCTCTCCGCCCTCGCCGTCGCTTGTCTCCGTAGCGCCCGCACCACCGCATCTCGCCCTCCTTCCGATGCACCGTCGCCGCACTGACAGCACCTTCAATCCTTCGACACCGTCGCCAGGAGAACGAGCAACGGCAGCTTGCGCCTACCCGGCTGCATCGCGACGTTGCGCCTGTACGCGGGCATCGTCAGCGCTAGTTTTACCAAGGGGAGACAGATACACACCGGTTGCCTTCCTTGGCGCGCGCGAACCAGCCCAAATCTCATACATACCACTCCACCCGCGCCGTTCCTATCCCCGTCCTCGTTGTGTCCCTCGATCTCCGCCTCCGCACCCGCCCTTGTTATCGTGCCCATCCCCTCCTCGTCCCTGCCTCTACACCCGCGCCATCAAGTCGCCTCGAGGTGGTACCTGCGCCTGCGCTCAAACGGCGCCGTGACCTGTGCACGCCGTATGGACCGGATCGTGGACATCCACCCGGCGCGCGCACATACTCTCCCTTCCCGCTCCCTACCCAGTCCCTGTATCCATAAACGCCTGCGCGCATATCCCTGCTTAATTTTCGAATTTAATCTCACTTCCGTTCTTACTGTAAAACTGCGTTGTCAAAAACTCTGTGGGAATCTCGTCAATAAATATCGAGAGCGCTGGGAAGCAAAACTTACCTAGTCCGGGGAATTTCACGGGATTGATATTGAGCGCGTCGAGTGCCGGAAGCTTGCAGGACTCGAAACGCCGCGGAATCAAGTTCTGAACGAGAATTAAGTCAGCTTCAACAGGGCCCAAAGAACAGGTGCGTACTTACTTGCCTTTAATTCAAACTCAAACCAGTGTATACAGTCTAGCGCTAGCGCAGATTCAAGTTGGCTACAATAAAAGATAAAGTAAGCGGGGATTGAATTCAAACACGGAATACTAACTGGTGCGACAAAATTCATTCATCTGAATCCGGCGCGGGTGGGGGTGCTGGGATCCTCCAAATGGTGAAGAGATCAAGGCCAGGTCGCCGAATGCACTGTAGAATACCCTGAGAGAGGTTTACCCGGCGCAGCCGCGGCACCACTGAGTTTCACACAGGTGGATGACTTGAATAGCAGCAGAGTCTGGGCGAACGAAACGAAGGCCAGTACGTAGCTGGATGAGATCGGGTAAAATTGAATTGACAGTGGAAGCCTACCACCGTCCGACTCAAATTTGCGCGGTGGTGGATGTTAGAATGTGGTTGGTCGAAACTGTCTCGTGGCGCGAAATCTCGATCCGATGGCTAAAACTAAGAACATTATAAGTGAGCGATGCAGAGCGTTGCCATCCCATCACGGTAATTAGGTTGAAATCGAACTGAAGTTGTTGAATCTAGAAGGCATTGACAAAGAAGTCAGCGCGGAGGAACTAACCAAGATTATGTGGGTCCTGGAACGGGCTGGCCATGAAATTCAAGGGCAATCCAATGCAATGCAGCAGAGATGACTTCAAGAAGACCCACCGAAATTTTGTTCAAGACGAGGTTAACTAGGATGGTTCTAATGAGAAACCCGGTTTCTCGAGAAACCCTTCCTGATTTGGTAAGTTCGGAGAAATCTTTGAAAAGTCTAATGAGAAGCCCCCCACGGCCATCAATCCGAGACCAAAGGTTCAAAGTTTGAATTGCAGGCACAAAGGTTCAAGCATTGGGGTTGGAGATTCTGTGGCAAATCCTGTATCTTTTTACCTGTGAAGGAAGCTCAAAATCTATCCATGACCACTTTTCCCGGTCGATTCTGCCGCTTTCGCAATTGACTGTTGTTCACTTTATTTTATCATATTGTGTTGTTTTTATTGGTCTCATCGTCGGTGCAAGAGTTAATAATGCTGTGACCAGTAGTATTATACCACTCTTCTCAACTCCGGTGGGAAGAGCTTGTGGTTGAGCTTCTGGTCTGGTTCACCGATATCTAGCCTGAAAGTGCCGTTCTTGCCGAGAAATGCTGTAGGACCGCTCGAGGGCTCTTTTCAGAGTGCTGGAGTTGTAGAGTTCAACATATAACTCACTGCACAAACTCGAAGCGACAAGAAATGGGCCGAAATCTAAACTCGGCAGACCCTCGGCTACACTCGGCGTGATCGCCGGCATCACTGGGGTTCCTCGAGAAACCCGGCTTCCCAATAAGGACGTGGGAAACCGGGTTTCTCATTAGGATTATCCGGTTAACTTGACATGGGGTTGGTATTTGCGTTGAAAGCCCAAAGCCTGGGATCTAGACGAATGAGAGATTACAGTAATTGAATCTTCGGTCGAGCTAAAAATCGAAGGATACGTACATTGAATCAAATTGTGCGTGAGTCCCCAAGACCAAACTCAGACCACTCCAAACTCGGGCCTACCAACCAAAAAGCAGTAAGCCACGCCGTAAAGCACCTAAAAGATGAAATAAACTGACCTAAAGTCGAGATCCAGAGTAAACTCGAGGGCGAGACGCATCCCCGAGATGCCCGAAAAGACCGAACCCAAGCTCTACGCGAAGAATTAGTGGATGTAGGGATCGGATGGGGTACGACGTACCTAGTCACCATTGAAAGAGCATTACAGAGGTCTATGGAAGTCAGGTACGTCGTCTTGAGTTGTATATAGACCAGTCAGTTGAAAGTATTATAGATACAACACTCAAACATATTGTACCTCGAGTCAAACCGGCGTAGTTTGGGTTCTCAATTCGAATGGGATCGAGAGGCCTAATTGATTATCTATAAATTGATCGATGGTCAGTGGTGTGTAAGCCGCCAGCGAAAGGATGAATGAACGGAACTTACGAGGTGAGGTTGAAGGTATGTTGAAGGTCGAACACAAGTTGAGAAATTATGTTGAGTCCAAATGATATAACCAATGGATGAGTGACTGAACGAATGCATATGACACTTGGACATACCACTACACTATACCATCAAAGTAACCTCGGCTAATCACAATTGAACCACAAAAGAACGAAGCAAGATGGAGAATCGTATACCCTTCATACACATCATTACAGAAGCATCTTCCACAAAATCGCCACCTTCTTTCAATGAACAAAACTTGAAAGCCACTTTGTCGCGTTCGGGTTCATCCCGAGAATTTGCCAGCCAGCCAATGAGCCGGCGGCAACACTATTCTCATGGTTCAAGCTCAAGGTTGAAAAGGGTTTGAGTTTCGGGGAATCTGGCGGTACATAACCCTCGCAATTCGACAGATACCATGAAACCTCATCTCCTCCCCCGTAGTACATCCATGAAGTTCTGATCCCTACCGATACCCTACATTTGAGACTTTCTGGGCGTCGGTTAACTGATTTTATTTGTCCAAGCAAAGTTTTCAAGCTGGAATATCTCCTGGGTTGCAGCGGCATATAAATTTTACCTCCTGGTGGTAGTGGAGCCTCAACCCCGATCTCCTCCCTGGTACCGCACGCAAATACGCTGTATCGCACCTAGGCCGCACCCCGCCCAATTCCACTCTGCCGGCGCTGCTGCAAATTGGTTTGAACAGAAAGGGGGAGAGAAGGGAGGGGAAGGACTTACTGACTACACGGCGGGCACATGTGAGTACATACTCTACCATCTCTACCTGAATATACATCCTTTCCCTGCTCTCTCCGCCCTCGCCTCGCTTCTACCCGTCTCGCCCTCCTTCACAAGTAAAGTATTAGCTCCACTTAAGTGGTAGCCGTTGTAGACCATCGAAGAACTGAAGTTTCTGTACATCTTAAGTTTTTGTAAGGGTTAATTCAAGTCGCTACTTTACTATAAGGAAAGCATTGAAGTGATCGAGCCACATGAAACTTAAGTTGCACTGCACTGAACTTAAGTTCGTACAGGTGCTGGAGTTCCTGCACGCACTTAAGCTCCTGCAGCACTTAAGTTCTTGCAGGTACTTAAGTTCTTGCAGGTACTTAAGCTCAGCCCAAACTCAAGTCGTAAGATACATAAAACTTCATTCAGTCATAAAAAGATAACAGTAATAGTACATGGTGCGTCGAACTTAAGTTCCAGTGAAACCTTAAGTTGTGTTGAACTCAAGTTCCGAATGAAGCTTAAGTTTGACGCAACTTGAGTTCGATGTTGAGACTTGAGTTCCAGCGCGACTTAAGTTCTGCGATGACTTTAGTTGTGCGCCACAGGTGGAAGAGTCAAAAAAAGAAGAAAAAGGGAAACACACCTCTTCCCGCCCCTTCCCCTTCCCCTCGTTGGCTTCACCGGGCTCCTCTCGACATACTCCCACCTGAAATGCTATTAGCACACCGCGACCCTGGATACATACAGTGCAAGGACTCACCCAGGTCGCCCCTTTGGGGCCGACGCTGCCCCAGTTATCTTCTTCTGACGCTCGAGTCTAGCCTCCTAATGAGTCAAAGGTCAGTCCATATAGTCGAAGAAATGCATTGAAGGACGTTACCTCTGCGGTTTGGCGTGTTCTCCCAGACCGCCTAGACGGACCCGCATCCTCCGGCACGAGCTGATTCTCCGCCTTGCGCTTCGCACCCTTCTTCGCCTTGCCATCCTCATCAGCGCCGGCGCCAGCCGCATCCCCATTCACCTGCTCGACGCGCTCCCGCTCGACGCGCTCCGCCTCGACGCGCTCCCGCTCCCGCTTCTCACGATCAATACGCTCCCGCTCCTGCTTCTCACGATCGACGCGCTCCCACTCGAGCCGCTCCGACTCGGCGCGCTCCTGCTCCTGTCGCTCCCGCTCGACGCGCTCCCGCTCCTGATGCTCCCGCTCGACGCGCTCCCCCTCGAGCCGCTCCGACTCGACGCGCTCCTGCTCCTGCTTCTCCCGCTCGACGCGCTCCTGCTCCTGCTTCTCCCGCTCGACGCGCTCCTGCTTCTCCCGCTCGACGCGCTCCGCATCCGCGTCCGCCTCCTTCTCTCTCACCGCTACGGACACCTTGCGGAAAAAACCCGACGTCCCCTCGCCCGCGCCGCTCGCCAATATCGAGCCCAGCATATGCCACTTGCCCTGGAAGCTCTCCAGCCCGGTGGAGTCGAACGAGACGTCGAATTTTTCGGTGTCGAAATACTCGGAGGGCGCACTGGCGATTGCGGCCCACGGTATAGCTCCATTCCCAAAAGCGGCTTCTATAATCGCGATGATGTTAGTATACACCCTAGACACTTGAAAGCCAACGCACCATAGGATTTTGATATGAAGGCGTGAATGGATTGTCCCACCGCGTTGGGAGACATGTCATTCAAAGCCTCAGCGGTGTGAGGAAAGACAGGAGCGGCAGGGGCAGCCGAGCCGTCTCGAGTAGCGACGTAGTCTATGAGAGGTTCAGCGCGAGAGAAAAAAATGTTACTACTAGAGGATACCTTGCAAAGGCTTTTCCGCCCATGCATACAACGCATTCAGGGAGCCCCTGCTTAGTTCTTTGTATTGGTCCTCGAAGCGTTGGCGGACTTTGACTCCGGACGGAACCGTTTCGACCCTGTTTCAAACTGTAAGTTGAGTTGGAGTGAAGAACGAAAACTGAACTCACCACTCGAGCTGGAGTTTGTTGTTTTCATCGAGCCAGCCCATCGAAATGTTCGCCACGAACGGGCGGAACTTCGGGTTGGCGTTGAGCGTGTCAACGAGGTGCTGGAAGCCACCCACGATGAGTCCTTGGCGTCTGTTTTGAAGAGAGGTCAGACACTTGTAAACGAATCAACAAGCCGACTTACGCGCGCCAGTCCACATCCTCCTCTTCCGCCGCCGCCGCGTTCGCCCAGAAGACTTGATCTTCTTTCGCCCACATGATTGCCTCCGCTTTCCGAAACTTGCCACCGGCATTCGCACCCTCGAGAGTCAACGAATACTCGTGGATCTCGACATGGCGCTCGTCACGGAACTTGTCGCGAGCGGTATACGTCGCCAGACCCATCAACTTCGCGAGCGCGGTCGCGGGAGCCATTGGAGCGGGGGCTGCAGTGACCTTGGTAGCTGTAGCGCGACTCTTGTCGGCTGTTCGTTTGTTGCTGATAACCTTTTGTATAGCCTGGCTCTGAGTCAGACACACGCTCAAAAGAGAGATGTTAAATAATTGTTACTCACCAATCGCCAGCCCTGCCTTGGGAATCCGCGCAACATGCCCACGCGCGCACCCTCATCTTCCTCCTCGTTGGGGCCAGCGGCGTCATCGGCAGCGCCAGCGCCCTCGGCGCCCTCAGCGCCGCCAGCGCCGCCAGCGTCGTTGGCGTCGTTGGAGTTTTTGGTCTTCTTGGTCTTCTTGGCGTTGTCGCGTTTCCACTTGGCAATGGCCTTGGAGAGGGAAGCCTCCTCCGCCGCGTCGCCTGGCTGGACATCATGCTGAAACGCCTTCGCTTCGAACGCGTCCATCTTGACCTTGTTGTAAAACTTCGTAGACTCGGCCCTGGTCGGCAGATCGACCTCAAAATCGACATCACGAAGGGCGACGTCGTGGATCCAGCTCTGCTGGTAATCGTTGAGATCAGGCACAGGAATTTCCTCGCCTTTGGTGGTGGCAACGAGGGCAAGGGCGGGGAAGGGCATGATGTCGGGGACTGCAGCGGCGTCGTATCGGTAGATTTCTCTCTTTGAATCCTTTTTCGTCAGCATCGTCGGGAAGTTTGTGTTGGTAGAGGGCTAGCGGTGGTGGTGGGTGAGGTTCAAGAGAGAAAGAGGCAGAGCGAGAATGCCACTCACAGACGAACAATAGTGAAGCGCAGGCAAAGCGCATCAGTCATTATGAGTGTCCAAAAAGGGAATCGCCACGGCGGCTGCGTTGGCGGTTTTCCTTTCTAATAAACGAGTGGCAAGCGGCAGAGGTGGCCACAGCGCACTACATAACCAGAATGAGCGAGGAAAAAAAATGAAAACCAATTGAACTACACACCTCGCCAAACTACTTTGCTTTCGCGATGCGTATATCCGCCCAAGAAACCCGCCGCCTCCATGGCCCGACTATCCGCCCCCACTACACCGCGAATGTTCGTCAGCGGGCTGTGATGCGCAAGGTCACCGAGCTCTTCACTCCCCAGCAGCTTGACGCCTTCTTCGAGGACGCTCCTCCCGAGAGAACCCTGCGCGTGGTAATGGGGCAAGCAGTGCCTGCTGACTTTGGAAGACTGCGAGTCGATTGGGTGTGTTCTCATCTTTCTCATCTTCTGCGGGACCAAGCTGATTTTTCAATAGATTGATAACAAAGGGCGCGCTAGACACCGCCTGTCCGACGCTCTCACTCCTGCTGTCCAACAACGTGTCCGCGACTATCTCGACCGCTTCGACGCGCACTTCATGAAGCGCGGCAACGGCTATGCCATCCGTAACGCGGCGGCATTGGCTGGACTGCAGGACGGCGAGCAGCTCTGGCACGACTGGGCTGCGCGCTACCGCGTGGAACAGGGCATGGGTGATCGTCCCCCTTGGGCGCTCCAGCCACTCCCTGGCTTGCAGTCCGTGAACATCGGTCTCGCTCCTGCCCCCGCCGTAATCCCCGCCCCTGGCCCAGCACCCGCGTTGACACCCGTATCCACCCCTCGGGGCCGTCGTGATCACGCCCGCTTCCCCCGCCTTCCTACGCCTCCAAGCTCATCGCCGCCCAGCTCTCCCTCACCCTCCTCGCCGCCTACTAGCTCTCCCGTCCGCTCTTCCTCGCCCGTCCGTTCTTCCTCCCCCGACGTTATCGATCTCACCCACATCGACGATGATGATGAGGCTGCGGGCGGTACCCAGAAGAGGAAGTTCTTGGGTGTGCTGGAGATTTCTGACGATGAGGAAGAAGAACGCCCTCGCAAGAAGGCCAAACTCACCGAATACCTCGGCTATATCGACCTGACGATTTGAAACTAGTTAGTAGTCGTACAAATGTAAAAAACCTTTCAAGTTACCTTCAATGAACCTATGCTTGCTTCACCACGTCGTCTTCCCCTTTCACTTTCGCTTCTTCAAGTCAAGACAGTCAGAACGACGCGCTTTAAGACAAAAAAAAATCGTACCTCGGCAGAAAAAATTCTTGTAACCTCGCGCATTACGTCGGTACTTGCGCTGCGGACTCCAGACGTCCCTCCCACACTCCCAAGCATCGCCCGCCTCGGTCGCGCCCTTCTCCGCATTGGACAGCATAGCTGGGGCACCGACATGAAAGTCGGGCAGGCTCGACATGAAAGTCGAGCCCAAGATCGACATGTGAGTCGATCTGGCATTTTGACGCGCTCCTGGGGCTTGTCCTAGGTTGGGAATTCGAGTCCGGGATCGCTGGAGGTGCTGGTGTTGACGTTGTGGTGGTGGTACAAGGGAGGTAGGAGTTGGGACGAAGGAGGTGCGTGATGTAAGCTTGCTCATGTCATCTTGCACAGCTTCGTATCTCTCACCACGACCACCACGACCACCACCTCATCCAACTCGCCAGCGAACGACCAGCGGCCACCACCACCCCCAGCAACCAGACTTTCACGTCTGGCTCAACTACGACTTTCACGTCGTAGTTATTTCCGACTCTCACGTCGGAAATTATGTCCTCACCCAAGAAAACCCTGGCGCAGTGGATTCAGACCCGCAAAGAGGTTCCTCAGGGATCCACCGAACAGGGATCCACCGAACCGCAGCCCCACCGTGTGGATCTCCTTCGAAATCGGCGGCTGGATCTCGCACTCGGCCCATTTGACGGGAAGGTAGCAGCTTACGCGCAACTTGGCGCTCAACATTACTTTATCACTACCAATACCGACTACGTCCCCGCCCTTCCCTCCCTCGAACTCCCGCACCGCGTTTACCTCCGCTCCGACATGCGGTATGGCACCGACGACCCAACTCTCTGGCCGCAGCAATGGACAGAGCGTTACTGCCATATGCCGCTCATCTCAAAGAAAGGGGCGCAAGCCGAGCTTGAGTGCCTGTGGTGGATGCCTGCTGCCTACGATTTCGTCGTCGGGAGTGCCGTCACGCGCGGATTGGGGCGGCTCAAGTATACACGGCTTCTGCCGCTGAAACTTGTCGTTAATAAACTCGTCGCGCGATGCACCGACCTTCGCGACGCGTCCAAGGAGCCGCTGCATCAGCTGTTCGGGGAGCTCATACGGCACATCATGATGTGGCTGGAGCAGCTGCAGACGCTCCCCACCACATTTCCTAAAATGCTGTTCGCGCTCACCTCCCTCCAACGTGAAGTCCTGGAGCTGGACGCTCTTTACGAATACCTCACTGTCTACAAACCTCGAATGACCACTTACTCCACCGCCTCCATCCCCGCTGTCGCAGAATTTGTCGGTGCGTTCAC
This sequence comes from Mycena metata, assembly GCA_029378385.1. Classification (NCBI taxonomy): domain Eukaryota; kingdom Fungi; phylum Basidiomycota; class Agaricomycetes; order Agaricales; family Mycenaceae; genus Mycena; species Mycena metata. The sequence continues at coordinate 783,032 of JARKIB010000022.1, forward strand.
CACCGTCCCCGGCGTCGCGCAGCAGCTTTGGGCGGCCGGGGTACCTTTTTGGTTCCTTCGACCAATAGAGGTGTTCGACCGGGAGAATATTCTGAAGGTCGTCCCGTTACTGGAGCCTAGCTTAGGTCTGCCTGATGCCAATGCTCACGGCGCTGGCGCTCCTCCTGTTCTTTACAGCGGGAACAGTACGATCGAAAAAATTGGCGCAATCCACGCTGCTGCGCTGTACACTCCATGGTATCAAGACCCATTCGAAACGGGTTTCACTCCCGCTCCTCCGCCGTCAGCAGCAGCGCCAGTAGTTCCTGTCGCGAGTTCCTCTCGATCAGTCCCACCCCCGTGTACGTTACCAAAGATTTTCGTGCCAGAACTCCCGTACTCACGAACATCATTGCAGCAGTGTCCCGCAATCAACCCCAGCAGCCCGGCGGGCCGCAACGACGTTATAAACCATGTGCGTTATCTTTTCAGTTTTAACGACTGTAATAATTTTAACAAAATTGCTGTACCAGATCCCTCCCAGAACTCGCCCAAAGCCCCTCCCAAGAATGACGCCAAAGCTCAGCGGGACAAATTCAGTCGTTTGGACATTCCAGAAATGCCGCCAGCTATCGTGTCCATGGCCACTGCGCTCGCTGCAGTTGATCGCGAAGTCGTCCCTTTCCCCTCCGCCGACGCCGATAGATGTTACATTCTTCCCGAGCCCGCCTTACTCGTAAGCGCGAATCCGGAACGTCGGCGCAACAAGTTCCTTCACCACTGGAATCTGCTGTCCGACGGGTTCATCTACATGCTCACCACCCGACCCCAGCCGCTTCGCCCGCAGGAATGGCGAGATATACTGGAGGGTCTGCTTCAGCCGCGCGGGGCAGCTGGGTCCAGAACGCAGAAGCGGAGTGCGCAGCTCCAGGACCTCATCCGTCCGGCGTTGGAAGCCACCAACGGCGTCATCTCGAACTTCCCCGTCCCCGCCGAGTCCGTTCCCGACTTCAGTCTCGCTCGGACTCGGGAGATTGTCTGGCAGGTGGCGGAGACAAATTTCCGCTTCGAGTTTGCTTCCTTGGATCGACGGGCGTCGGGGCAAGAGAGGGTGGAAGAGGTCAAGTGGTGTTTTGCCGGCCACATGCTGATTGGAGCGCCGTTGGAGATGAGCCAGAGAGGTTGGGCGTCGACGTCGGTAGAAGAACGTCACCGCTATGTTGCGCGCACCGCGAAACTGATGCTTTCTTGGCGCACTAAATCCCTCCGCCCCGACATCGTCCAGCGCGTCGCTGAGCCTCGCCAGTGGTCCCCTGCAGAAATGGACGCCCTCGAGATCGCCGTTTGCCAATACTACACCCAAGCCTTTTGGGAGCACTTTGGCCGCGCTGCGGTGGTTCCCCTGCGCTTGGACCATGAGGTGGAGCGGGAGGAGGGCGAAATTTAACACTTGTCATTCAGCCGCATACTGTATCCTGTACAGCTAATTTTTATCGCGCAAACTGCTTAGTTACCTTTCTTGGCGCGCCAAAAGCATGTAGATAAATACTAATGTAATTTTACTGTACTTACTTCAATGAATGAACACCTGTACTTGCCTCAATGAATAAACATTTACCTGCCTGCGACCACCGGATGTTTTATGTGAGATTTTTGGCCTTGGCGCCTAAAAGAATGGTGACCGTTCTTTTAGGCGCCCTCGCAAGCGCCGGCGATTTCGGAGCCGGCAACCGAAATCTGTTCCCACGTCATCATCTCTTTCTCTCACCACCACCATGACCCGCAGAAGCGACCACCAACGGCGACATCCAACCCACCGACTCGACCCACCGACGTGACCGACCCCGAGGACAGGCCCCAGGACCACCCAGGACCCAGATCGACTCACATGTCGATCTTGGGCTCGACTTTCATGTCGAGCCTGCCCGACTTTCATGTCGGTGCCAGTCTCCGCCGCCGACAAGACCCAGGACCTACTATACCAACCTACTATACAGTTTTCAATGGACCTTTTTTTTCGTGCCTTTTTTCGTGTGGAAATGGACTCAATTTGTACATTTTTCGTGAACTTTCATTCGTTCATTTACATGCTTTTAAATTTTCCATGGACTCTTACATACTTTTTTTACGGGGGCTCGTACATCGGTTCTGATACCCTATATTGCTTTATTGACTTGTACATCCAATCCTGAAGGCGAAGGGCCACATCACGCGCTTTGAGCTCAAATCACCAAACGGAAATATCTTGAAACAGTGCGTCCTTTGTTCGTCGAAAGGTCTGGAACTAACGACATTCAGCAGCATCGCTTCTCGTTCACCAGCATCGTCCTTCCGCGCGAATCACCCCAGTTTGCGACCATGAAGGCTGTCGGATGAAATAAGGCCGCTATCAGTAAAAACAAGACGACTTCACGGGTTGCCACCGACATACCGAGCCTCAAAGTTGGATTTCACACAGGTCAGTTTGCGGACCGTTGCTCCTGAGGCCCCAGCTAACCCCGCCACAGCGACCACATCGAGATCTGAGCATCTCTACGTCGGCACACCAGTCGACAAATCAATCCTGCCATCCATTGGCGCATTCGTCGATAATGGAGGGCAGCCGTCCCTGCCTTTCCTCGACGCGCCCGAGGAGACCTCTGGTGCCATCCCTGCATACGAGACGACGCCGGCGTGCGACGAGAAGGGGAAGGAGAAGAGCGAGAAGATGCGAGAGGTGTGTTCAGTTGCACACCAATTGATTTTTCGTGAAACTTATATAGTTATTCTAGAACGTCGCTCACATGAACGCACTGAAGGCAGAGGAGGATTCTTTTTTGCGCATCCTCCTGTCCCTGCATCACCACACTCAGCTCCTCACGCCGTGTTCTTGCGGCGTCAAGGACCGTCTGCGCCAAGTGGCTTGCTCGGATTGCCTGCAGGCAGAGCTACTCTGTCGGACGTGCTGGGCGAAGAAGCACCGGACGATGTGGACCCATTGGGCCCTCGTTTGGAACGAGACGGAGCAATTTTTCGAGAAGCACGACGCCAGTCAGGTGCTGAAAAACGGCGCACTCAGACTTGGTCACTACGGTGAAGGGTGCCCGAACGCGGTCGCAGCACGTTCCATCACATTGGTGGACTGCAACGGTATTCATGCCACTGCGATCGCGTTTTGTGGTTGCCCGATTGTACCTACCCCCACGGGAAAGGAAGCGCTCCCGCATTTCCACCAACTCCTGCAGGCGGGTATCTTCCCCGGCAGCGTCAAAGACCCGAAAACTGGCTATACCCTGGGGCTGCTCAACACCCATCGCCAGCAGCGGAGCCAAGGGAAGGGGTCCGCATACAACTTTGTGCTCGTTTTGCAGCGGCTGGCCGATCCTTATTTTGCAGGCGCAGTTCCGGTATGCACGCGATTACTACAGTTTCGATCGTTAAACTAAATGGCGTCCAGGACATCTACTCGAATTTTCTCGCTATCACTCGATTCTACGAATATCTGCAGATCGTAATCGAAAGTGGGCAAGCATTCAACCTCGACCTGCCTGTTTCTGGAGAAGCGGGTGTTCCTTACCCCCATCGCCCCAGTAAATTTCTTGGTGTTAATTGCGGGGCGTGTCCCGAACCAGGGGTAAACATGCCTTTTGTTGTGAAGGTGCCGCGTTACCTTCGGTAAGTGGAAATCCATCTTCACCGCTCGCTGATAGAGTACTTACTCGTTGCGGAACACCAGACACACCGTTAAACTCAATATCACACTCGACGGAAACTTCAAAGCCAATTTATTTTTCAAACGTGACGACGGCAGCGACACGGCGCTCACCGACGGCAATATGTACTTTCCAAAGCAGGCGGAGTTCGAGCACTTCGCCAAGACGTACGTGATCCCCGAGCAAGACAAGGTATGTCTATATAGCATCATCTCGACCTGGCGTTGACCCATATCTCTCAGGAAGTACCCTGCAAAGCCCATATCGGATCCATCCGTCACCAGGGATCGGTGAAGTACGGGAACACTGCTCTCAGCGGCGTCGTCGCATGCGCTTGTGACCATTCTTTCTTGGGGTCCTTGATCGACATCCTTAAGGGCGAAGCGTACGTTCTTTTTTATTTATTTCGGTGCAATTGATGTTAACTTGTCCTTCGCCCAGTTTTTCCCTCGGTACATACGCCCAGCGCGAGCTGCTGCGTCACACGAACTCACCGCCCCGTAAAGCAGTACAGCCCACGAACGTTAGCTACGATAGCTACTGCGCTTTCGGGGTTAACGAAGTCGTCCGCGCTGAGGCACTGTTCCCGGACGACAAATGGCTCCACGTCCTGTTAGCTGCCGTTGAGGGTCAAATCCCGGCGGACCACATCAACGGACATGGACTTTCCTGCCAGTCCCTTTGGCAGGCAGTCTACTTTGCGTGCCGGGCGCACTTCCACGGGGAGACGGCCGAAGTGATCTGGGCGTTCCTCAATCCGCTCGGGTCTTCAACGCGGCAAATGACGGGGGCTTCGAGGCACGACATCATCAACTTTGTTATGCATGCGTGGAATATGTCCAAATTATTTCGTCAAGGTAAGACCGTCTGTCTGGCCTCGTATTGATTCTGGACTGACTGCCCTTTTTTCACAGCGCAGCTTCTGGCGGCCGAACGACTGGACGCGCTGCAGTTATTCGAGGTGCACATGGCTGTCCTCCAAGACCTGAGCAAGCAACACGCCACGGAGGTCGTTGGTTGGTCGCGTCGCGAAGCAGGGGACAGATGGCAAGATTCAGAGTGTTTATCAGCACGAGACGACTCAAGGTATGTAAGCTGTATTGCCTTTGACGAGCACTTCGAGCTGAAGCCGCGTGTAGCGCTGACTGTGGACAATGTCTTGGCCACGATGGTCACCGCAGAACAACAACAAGCAAAAGACAATGACGGGCACGATGCGGGAACGCCAGTGGCACAGTGGATCCACGACGGTATGAGCATCGAGCGTACCCAGTGAGCCTAGTCTCGTCGGACGTGAATGTTCAGAACGCTAACCTGTTATCATACAGGGTCCTCGCGATCGCGCTCCTCAAGAATCATCAGGAGCATCCGCTGGTCGAAACCTGGAACAGCATCACCGCCCTCCGCGACACGCTAAACGTCAAGCTCAAGAAGTTCAGGGACCGGCAGCGGGAGATCTACCCCCGTCTCACCCTCAGCGCGCTCGACGTGGATGAGCCAGAAGTGATGGCCCTTCAGCTGCCTTCGTATCGGATGAAGCGCGGTTACAAGCCCGCGGCAGACGTGGCGGCGCTGAGCACGCAGTTGCGGGAGGCAGAGATCCAGCTGCGCTGCACGGCAGCGCAGAATGGCATTCTCGCCGTTCGAGACGCCTCTGTGGCGCTGTCCGCCGTCAGGAAGACGAGGGAGCTGGATTATCGAGGGCAGGGAGGCGTTACGCGATCACAGCGGAATCTGCAGAAGGCAGAGATGATGAAGACGTTCGAGATCGCCATGTACAACAGCGCTCGTAGTGCTCTCATCCATCTCGGCCACATGGCGAAGGATGCGGTCGAACCCTTCCCGCCCATGACTGCCAAAGACACGCGGAGGAAGGAGACCCATCTGCATCGCGCGAAGGGGGACTCGCGGTTATTTGACGGCACCGCGTGGTATCTTCAGTCCGGGGTGACGATCTCGCCCGCAGTGGCGTCCTCAACGTTGGCCCGGGGAGGAGAGCTCGATAGCGATGAGGACGAGCCGCAGTTATTAGTGGGTACTCAGACCCTCAAGCGCTCGGGTACGTGCTAGCGCTGCAGAACGAACGACACATGCTAACGTGTATATAGGTTTCAAGCGGGTCCCGCGTACACCCAAGCGTTTAAGGGATATTGCTCCGGGCGATGTGGAGGTGCACTCGGCGGAGAGCAGCAGCGACTCAGAGCAGGGTTCGCCGTCCAAACTGGGCGGGCAGGGGAAGGGAACGGGGAGGAAGAAGGGGGAGCCGAAGAAGAAGAAGGTAGACGGCTGGATCTGGCTTGAGCGTCTGACGAAGGGGCAGACCTTAAGTGACGAGAAGCTGGCGGCGTACAAGGCAGAAAGTAAGTCGGAATAGTTATCTGTCGGGGCACATACTGACAGCGTCTGTAGGCGAGCGAGTGCAGTGGTTCCGCGCTGAAGCAGAAATGTACCGGTGGCTGGAGCAGTACGAACGCAAGCACGCGGAGCTGATGCGTGTTACCGAGAGATACCGCCGTGACAGTGTGGTGTGGACAGGGCTGGCGGACCGCGAGGAGCAGGCGAATGGTGTTAACGGCGCGGCTATGTATGCCCAAATGCAGGCCGCCATGTACAAGCGGCTGGCCCACAACGCGGAGATTATCTTCAAGGCCGCCGATTCCGGAGCACACCACGATTGGGTCTCGGCGACGAGTTTCGACGAATTGATCACGAAGATAGACGGATGGCGCGACGTAATTTTTGGGTGGATGGATCGTATGGTAAGCGCCTCCTGCGTTGACACGGAAGAATACTTATTGCGTACAGGACATACATAGAGCGTACAAGGACTTCTAATACATCTCGCTTTAACTGCCCCCACTGCCCCCTCCCCCCCTCCCACCCGTCGGCGAGGTGTATGTCGTGGCGTCGCTGGTCGTCGTTGCACAGCCACAATAATATTAAATTGACTTAAGTTTTGAAAGTTGTTCAGGAACTTCAGGCGTCTGGACGGAACTTAAGTCCTGTGGCACTTAAGTGGTAGAGGAACTTAAGTCACCGCGCACAACTTAAGTGCTGGGAGGACTTAAGTTCCAGCTCAGTGGGGGTCTACAGACGGCGCAATGAGGGCCTCTGGCGCGCTGAACGCGCAACTTAAGTTGTGCGAAACTTAAGTTGAACGTTGGTCTACAACGCGTACAACTTAAGTGGTCCTCCTCCAGTTTCATTCCTTCAGATGCACCGCACTCATCACACCCTCAAGCCTGCCACACCGTCACCAGCGGGAACGAGCAATGGCAGCTTGCGCCTACCCTGCTGCATCGCGACGTTGCGACTGTATACGGGCCCGTCAGCGCCGAGGGAGAGAGCTACACACCACGCGACACCAATGTGCAACCCCCTCGCCAGGAGACGTGCGCGCCCCTCCTTCAAGCTGTCCCATCCCATATCCCTGCCTCCACACCCACGCCTCGCCGTCGAATCGAGAAAGCACCCTCGTCACTTCTCGGCAAGCGCGTGTGTGCCGAGCCCCCGCGCAAAGCCTTGCGCAGACTACCTCCCAATGTGCGCATGCTCTCCCACTCCCTCGTTTCCCTTCCCTGTCCCTACGTACCCAGACACACATGCCCGTACGTACCTCGAAATATAATAATCTATTCTACCAGAAACTCTGTGTATGGGACTCTCGTCGAGAACGTGCGGGCTCCCGGGGAAGTAAAACCTACCTGGAGTGCGGAGTCTAAAGGCCCTGAGCACTTTGAGCACTTGGAGTATGTCCTCGAACCGAAATCAAATTAATTCAAGTCAGCTTCAACGAGGTCAAAAGAGAAGGTGCGTACTTACTCCTCTTCAACTCACGATACGCTCACACCGGCGTTACTGTATCTTCCGCTGGTTTTCCTTGAGCCTTGAAAGGATGTTGAGTGTGAGGAAATCACGGTCAGTCCCGCGGATGAGTCTAAGCGAAAGGAAGGTCAGTGAGGAAATGGAACGGAATGGAATGTGTACCGCTGTTCAATTCAATTTACGCGGAGGTGGTGGTTGGAATGTGGTTGGTCGAAACTGCCTCGCCGCGCGGAATATCAAGTCCACAGCTGAGAACTAAGAACGTTGTTGTAATGAGTGAAAAGAACAAAATTGAATAAGGCTCACGATGTAGCGAGTATTGCTATTGAATGACAGGTAGGTTGTTCATGACGTCGAACTGAATCTGAAAGGAATTGACAAACAAGTCAGCGCGGAGGAACGAAGCAGAACTCATCAAGGGCATGTGGGTCCTCGAACCGGTCGTTGAAGGCCCCGGAACGAGGGCTGGCTGTGAGGTTCAAGGGCAATTCAATGCAATGCAGCAATGAAGACCGACCGGAATTTTGTTTGAGTCAAGGTTAACTTGGTTGGCACTGAAAACCAAAAGTCAGGAATCTAGACGAATGGGAGATTACAATAATTGAACATTCAATCGAGCCAAAAGTTGAGGGATACGTAAATTCAAGTTGAATCCAATTGTGTGCGAGTCTCCACGACCGGAGCCAGACCACTCCGAAGTCGAGCCAAATATCGATTAGGCATCTCGTAGAGCACCTTAATGAAGAGGTAAACGCACCCAGATTCGAGATCCAAGGCAAACTCGAGGGCGGAATGCATCCCCGAGATCCCCGAGATCCCCGAACCCAAGTTCTACTCGATGAATTAGGGGATGTAGCGATTAGATGGGGTACAAAATACCTAGTCACCCATCAAAAGAGTATTGGAGACGTCCATAGGGGTCAGCTAAGTTGTCTTGAGTTGTATATGAACCTAAAGATCGAAGGTCAGTTGAAAATACTATAGAAACTGAACCGCAAAAGCAAAGCAGGGTTCAGGTCGTATACCCCTCATACCCGTAAGTACACAAGCATCTTCCACAAAATTGCTATGTTCTTTCCGTTGCCAAACTTGAAAGCCAGTTTATTGCATTCGGGTTCATGCCGAGAATCTGCCGGGCCAGCCGATCGGCCGAGTACGCCATTCTCACGGTTGAAGCTCAAGGTGGAAAAGGGTTTGAGCTTCGGGGAATCGGTACATGGCCCTCGAAGTTCGACGGATATCATGAAATCTCATCTCTCCGTGAACATAAGGTTCTGATACATACCGATACCCTACACTGAGACTTCTCTGGGCGTCGGTTAACTGATTTTATTCGTCCAAGCAAAGTTGTCAAGCTGGACTATCTCCTGGGTTGCAGCGGGATATGATTTTCCCCGCTGGTGGTAGTGGAGCCTCAACCCCGATCGTCAAACATTTTAAAACGGGATCGTAGCTCAAGAATATTCAACGTCGAGAGGGAAAACAATGAAGTCAAATAAGGAACGGTGAAATGGAACCGGTATCTATGTTGTCGATTTCAGTCTCTAGGCCTTGTTGTAACCCCCAGAAGAACCGATGAATGAAGTTACCGCCCGTTCCATGGTCGCTGGGAATTTGAGGCTCGGAATTTGCCTCCAGATCCGCACTGCCGGGTGTAGCTTCAACTGGCTGCATGTGAACGGAAGGCACCGAGCGACCTGGCCGTGTTGTGAGCGAGTGCAGTGCGGCTTGTATACTTTCCAGCTTCCACTTACCATCGCGCGACATATCTTGTAATTGGGCACAAGCTTCAACCTGCCTGTCCTGATCTTCGGCACCAGATTTGCTCATGTTTTCTTCATCCGTTCCGCTGTCGAAGGAATCCCCATTGTCTTCGCTCAATTCATCCACTTATAAAGTGAAACATCAGAATAAAATGAAATGTCTGACTGACATACCCAACTCACCGTGGGCGAAGGGTGAATCCACCTCCCGAGATAGTTGATAGAGCGGGTATCCCAGATGGCGCGCGAGATCTTGGCTATCCGGGTCGAAGCCTTTTGCATGGTGAAATTGGCGGAGGCCAGCGTAGACACTGGCATTCCAAGAACACCCATGGAGTTGTGTGCTCAGTTGAAAAGACACGAACCCGAGCTGTGTCACCTCCTCCGTGCTGAGACGCTCAAGACCTGAGGGGTCGAGCGACCAATAGGCTGGGCAGTCGGACCATCTGAAGGACGACGGTCCAGTTTGAAAGTCGGTCATCGGACAGAGAAAGAGATAACCGGGTGGAGCATCCTCCCTCAAGTTCCCAATGGTGATTTGGAATTTGATCTCATATAGGAAAGCTGTTCAAAACGATGTTTAAACACAATTCCCATGGCAATACGAAGCGTACAATAATCCTCTAAATGGGATGTGATTTGAAGGCGACTGAAGATATGATTTGCTTGTGTGAGCCAGGTGGAGAATTGGTCAGAGTTCACAGTGTATGTGAGTGCACCGTTGCACACATCCTCGCCGTTGAAACTATGACATGGAAATTACACAATTGGTTAACAGCATCGGCAAAGAAGTCAATACCGGCTCCAGTGATTGTCCATGAGGATCCCCCTCAATTGTTCTCCCCCATCGTGCCAACCCCAACCAAAGAATTCTGCCCCTGACGGGGACGCAATGCCGGCACCCTCCTTAGGCTGACCGTTGGGGGAAAAGAGGAAGACAGCTCCGGAAGAAGTTAAGCGGGTCGCGCACAAACTGTGATTACCACAGTAAGTCCTTTAACTAACTGTGCAGGATGACACGTTAGTCCTTGTTTAGGCTATGTGCGCGCATTAAGATGGTAAAACGACGCGATTTCTGCGTGTTCCAATACACGGCTTATCACCGACATACACATGGCGTCTAGAATGTATGCTACAATCGTCAACGGCCCTGTCGCTGTGGTAGCATAGGCACCGATAGCACCTACACATCTCACGACAAGACGGATGAAGACGGGACAGGAAGACCATAGATTCCTGGACACGAGTTGTAGGAGGAAGTCATAGTTTTAAATCTGTAGTTAGTGTGTGTGCACCTTCGGGTCACAAACTGAGAGGCCTGCTGGAAGACAAACTCTCAGACTGTGACAACTCCTGTTTGTTATGCAGCAACACTGGCAGAGCATGAATTTCCGACGCTCCCCCGGTATAACCTACACTGTCTGAGTCACGATGTACAGGATCCCGCGAGGATGAGTCGAGTATCGTGGCTTTTCAGTGCTCAGCAGGTGGTCCGTGATTATAAGTCCAGTTAGGGCTTTACGATGCGCAGGTACTGCTCCAACCCTGAGATAACTCTGGAGAGGACGAGGTGCGAGAACCAAGGAGTAGTCGTCACCCATTGGCAAGCCGGTTGCGGAGCAAGTTGCTTCGTCAGAACCAAGTACTTGAGTCACTCACGAGCGATTAACAGGTGGCGGTGTACGCGGATCGGCATTTGCCCAGTTTCCGTGAATAGAAGAACGGCGAACGAGGAGTGCGAGTCAATCACTGGGGGGGCGAAGGCGTGTTGGACATTCAAATGACTTCAACAGCGAGCCGACAGTGTCCATAGAGTGCTCGCACCCGGATATTAGATAACAGTCAACTCGCGCTACGTACGGCTTGAGGTTCCCCTTGACAGGGAGGATCCCGCCGCTGTGCTTCAGCGCGAGCGCCGTGCTACTAGTATCCCTGGCCTTGGACGCGTTGAGAGAATGATACTGTACAAGAATGTTCAGGTGAATTGCTTGATGAGGTGCTCAATGGGGAGGACGAGGATCACTTGGGGGAATGAAAAAGATCATCCATTTAGATTTATTCGCGCTTGGAGTGGAACGCCGGGGGAGAGTGTCGACGTGATGAGGTTATCGCCCGTTTGTTCCACCTGGGACACTCAACCAGCATTTGGGTGCATGTCGTCCTTATGAGGTGCGAACCGTAATTCTGTCGCAGAAATATACCCCAGAGTTGTCGACACCGAGCCCCCGGAGAACGACCCGATGAGCGAGCAGAAGGGCAGTGACGTTGTTCGTGATGCGCGTGTAAAGCCTGCGCATCGCATCGAATCGACTCGAAGAGAGGTTCAGCTCCGCCTCATACATCTCCGACCACAGTCGCGCAATATCTGGGTACAGGAATGCGTTCGTCGTTTCCTCAGGAGACACATACCAGGTTTCGCACTGAGCCCGCGCGGGGTGGATTGCACGCAACAGGATGACGGTGTTGTCTCCCTGGGCTGCCAGTGGATCCCGTCGGTGGCTCCGGGACGATATCGTTGGCGCAGTAAGTGTTCGCCAAGAAGGAGTATGAGCAGCATTCGGGACCAGTGGAGACCGACAAGCCGATATGTCACCGCGTCCTCACTTCTGCTCTGCTTATGAGCAATGTCATCGGCATCGAAGACGGCGGCCAATGCTTCCTTCGGAGTGGCGGTGTGCAGTGCTGCAAACGATTTCACGCGAAGCCTTCTCTTGATGTTTTGGATGTCTTCCACCGAGAAACAGAGCGGAAAGGTCCCTCTGCCAGTGAACACAAGTCCGAAAATGAGTTACGCCTCGTAGAGGTCTGACGGAGAGAACTGCGAAGGTAAAGTCGAAGCTCGTCGAAGTCGGAAGGGAAGTGTTGGCGAAGTCTCACGTCAACGACCCGGGCCGATGAGTTGCCATGTTAGGGGCTCCCACTCCCGATTTATCGTTAAGACAGGAGTTTCCTTGCTCACTGCCCGAAACACCCCGAAGTACACTACGGCGACGACGAAATCCGCCGTTCAAGTTCACACAAAGAGTGTGAAAGACGGCCTTTTGACTCTTCCTCTCATTTCCTCATCTCGTGTCAAACTCCTCTGCCGTTCCAGCGTATTATTGCAGGCAAGTTTGCCCCTTTTGTCTTAGTCGTCGGCGGGCCATTATGGACCTCAGGACGGTGCAATGCACCTATAGACTGTACTCCCCCGCGCTGAGTTCACTGTCCAACCTTCCTGAGCGTGTGCTCGGGGTTGGCAGTCTTCTCTTGTATGCACATGGTGGTTGTGTCGGCCTTGGACAGAGTCCAGGGGGAACAGTTATAAAAAAAGTTACTGCCCTCATTCTTGCAATCCAGTTCAGGGATAAAATCTGCACAGAGCTGGCCATTCGAGTGACGTATCGATAACGTGGAGTGTATTTCCAAATCCACCTGCTTGCTCTTGCAGAAGTACAGCGACTTTGCTATATAATCGCGAGCCTGCTGGGACCGTGTGACCGAGTCAGTAATGATGAAAACCAAAGTACGGTTTAACTCAGTTACTTTCCACTCCCTCACCTTGCAGAAAGGGAAGAGATGAGTACCGGGGGTAGAAAGGGAAATCGGGGTATACATACGTGGCATGCATAGATGTACACGGTCATGATCGCTGAAGCTGAGACCACGAATTGCTGAAATGGTATCAAGTCTGAACCATCCGTGAACCTCACGACGATGATTAACAGCGAAAGTCGCACCGTCGTGGAATATCGTCGCATACATGGCACCGGACCTAGTGGTTCCATACATCTGGACAATGTTGGGGTGGCTTGAGGTTGACTTGAGCATGACACAGACAAGAAACGGAGTGCGACTCACCACAGAGACATATAGATTTCGACATCTCGCCGCCAGTCCTGCAACGTCGAGGTCAACCAGTATCCAAAAACGGAATAGAATCACGCACTTCCTCGGCACCATCACCTTCGTACATGGCCACGGTTAGGTCTGTACTTCGGCCGTCGATTTTTGCGGAGTACACCCGCCGAACACAGTTTCGGGCACGTCGGCGATCGACCAGGCCTGAATGCCCCGTCACCATTAATTCCTGCTGAAGGTTGATGTCCCCCATCGGAATGGTCCGAAAATCTAATGAATATTCAGCATCCTCAGTCAAAGGAACTCGCGATAAAAGCCACTTGGAGCTTCGGTCGGCGCCGGATGATAACGATTGATGTGGTTGTTAAACGTCCCTCCGCCGATGGTGAAATGCTGGGAGCCAGTAAACATTCCGCCGCCAAACCAGGACCTGGGTCAGGGCGTAAGCCACGTGCCACTGCCCAGCGCAGATGGCGCAAGGCCTCACGATGTGAATATGGGCTCTTCGGGGCTTGATTGAGGGACGTATTCATGGTCGAAGTGGGTCTCAGTATTCATGCAGGCGAGGGGATGATGGTGGTAGGGAGGAAAGAGAGCGTAAGCGCTAGAAACAGCTGTGAGCGCTTATAAGAAGCGGCTAAATTAAACTGCCCAGGCTGTGTTGATTTTCAATTCTGATAAAGACCACAGCAAATAGTCCAGTTGCGGTCAATAGATTCATTGGCTGTTTCGAGTAGATGCCCGAGGTTTTCAGACTGCGAATAGTAGTTGAGCGTTGGTTCCTGCGCGAGATCGAACGCGGAGCAGAGGGCGAGGTTTCGGTTTCGAATATGATTGGGAATCACAGGACAAATACGATCACCGGCGGAGGGAGAGAGGGCACAGATTAAGCACCAGAAGGAGGACCAGTCGGATCAAGACGAGGCGAGTTTTAGAATACTGTTGGCGTGGGGGAAGCACAGCGGGGAGCCCTTTGCGTAAAATTACCGGCTTATTGAGAGTTATGGAATGCAGTAGGGCACCAAGAGATTCCTAGGCCGACTGGAGAGCTTCAACTTCCAAGTTCAAAAAGAGATCCGCAGTATGAGGCCGGTAGAATCGAGGCTCCAGACTCTAACAGCGTCGTACTTGGAATCCGTGATGTCAGTGCACAATTGGAGGAAATTGGAGTGTATATATCGCCGACCTCCCCGAGTGGGTTCGTTCTTGAGATGCGCTGGCGCAAACACGATTGAACAACAGAAGGAATTTTTGAGGTTCAGATTCCATAGATCAACGCAGCGTTCAAATTATCGATAGCTAGCTGAGGCCCGAAGTTCTGGGTGCTATCCGCCCTAGGGTTCGAGTTGCGAGTGCCTGCGGAGGTAAATTTCAACGTATGTGAACTAGTGTTGGGATCTGCTTTAATAAGGCCGACACTTTAACCGAGATGGGTCAAATTGGGGCGGGAAACCCTGAACTTGAGTTTCGACGCCGGGTTTTCGAACTAGGTTTCCAGTACGAAAGGACTTTTAGAGCGGGACTCGAAGATCGAAGAGAATGCGAAGGGAGCATTTTTGAGTTGTGCCCCAAATTGACCCAGGCGGAGAGGGCCGGTCTAATCTAGACGGCGTGAGGGGCGAATAAAGTTGGCTTCGGGGAAGATCAATGGACAGCGTTTTGCCCAATAAAACGACCGGAGACTGAAATATTCCTAGGCTGACTCCGGATCCAGAAGGAGGTCCACAGGAGATTCAGCCAGAGAATGGCTAATTTTCGAATAGTCGAGCATTCACAGCAGGGAGGCTGTTGGTACATAAAAATTACCGATGACTGAGAAATTCCCAGGCGAGACGGTCTGCAGTATGAGGTAAGGTCCAGGGGAGAGGAATCGAGGAGCGAGATGGTGGTCAGAAACAAGGGCCGAATTGATGCGCCATGACATCGGACCAAACAACCACAAACTGCACCACCTGTCTTTCCCCGTCGTCGATGTTCCACTCCGCAGACTCGTACGTCCCCTCAACTCCCTTGGATTGCTTGAGCCATTGAAAAACGGCCCCAGACCATACCCCAGACTCCTACTCTATGGCGACAACTCGCGGCCCGGCTCGCGGGCACTGCACTGGAGCACGATTTCGATGACCGGGTCTACGCGGCATCCTCGGCGATTCCTCGCGCCCTTCGCACGACCACCACATCCCGCCTTCTCGCCCTAGGGCTCGTTTCTCGTCCCTCCTCTGATACTGAACAGGAAGAGGGAGAGAAGATGAAGAGCATTCACTCAGTACACGGTACGTGAATCTTTCCGGGTCCCTGCTCTCTCTACCTAGACTCGTAACCAGTCTGTGCTACGGCAAAAGAGAATGATGAGTTTGTTTGCCGTAGGCAGACTGGTACAACTCGGACCAAACAAAAGGGCTGCGCCCGGAGTTTGAAATCTAAGCGGTGCCGGTGATGCCGTGAGCCATCATTTTCCTGCTCTTTCACTCGACGCGTCTTCCTGCTCGCTCCCTCCATCGCACTGGCCTCAAACAAGTTTCAAACTGCTCTGAGTGTCTTCTAGCACGTCCCACCACCCCTCCTGTGCCCGCTATCGCCCCGAAAACGCCTCTGGAGCTCTCTGCTGCGCGTGAAGATGATGACAGATGTGGCACCTGCGGCGCCCCCAGTTTTCGACACCCGACTCCCCGGCTATCTCCAATGGTCTTATCCACCAAACGTGCTCTCCCCCGAAGCCAGGATACTCTCGATTGTTAAGATTTTGCGCGACATGAAGATGTCTCCCGTGGAACTGCTGACTACTCTGCTTGTGCCCCAGGATGCGTTTCGAGAGAACGCGGACGGATTCTACCGCAGCCAAGGCCTCGAGCATCTGCTAAACCTTGTTTCCCGGGACAAACGTGGCCGGAAAAAGCTCAACAAATGGATGGGCACGAACGGTAGCCTGGACCGCCTTCTGAGCGAAGTGCACGACGAGATGGACGAACTTGGTCGCGCATTCCTACGCCACGCCTCCGACGTCACTCCAGAATCAATCTTAGATTTCGACTTTGAACGAGATGTGACCGATATTTGCCGCGAACACACACCAAAACTTCGACGAATCCTTCTGACCGCGGCCCAGACACCCAGAGCAGCGAAAGAGAATACATTGAAGGATCCCGAGCCTGTTGTTCCGTTTCCTGCTACTTCAATATCCGCTAACCATGCTCCAGCTCGTCACTATGATACAGGCGCAACTGGCAAAAACAAGATCGCAGAACAATAACCTCTGTGCGATACCTTGTAGTCTCTACTTTCTCAGCTCCGGCATGCCTCGCAAGGTCATTGACACGCTCGCACATGCCGGCATGTGTCTCTCATATAACGCCGTCCACGACACACACGCGGCGCTGGCAACGGGCCAAATGCAACGAGCTCAGGTAGCATCGCGAAGCGGACATGCGGTTAGCTGGGACAATACACAACTTTCTTTATCGATCCATGTCGAGCAGCGGACGGGAGGCCCTGCGAAGGTACAAACTGGAACGACGAGTCTAATCTACGACATGCGCGGACTGCTCGATGTGTCCTGGCTGGCGCTGCGGCCGATTCTCGAACGCCGTTCGAAGGCTGCATTGATCACCTTCGCTGCCGATATCCGACCCACTCTATCCCAATGCACCGCCTTACACCGCCATCTTTGCATATCCGCCATTGAAATTCTCATGAAAAGCCATCCAGGCTTCCGGTACCTCCAAAACGCCCCCGAGCTCGCACATCCTCAATATCGACCGCCTCCCTCTGACCACCGGACCAACGAATACGTGCTACGTACCACGAAATTGGATGAGGGAAGCACCGATGGCACCATTCAGGTCAACGATAATATCTACCTTGACCAGCTCAAATACGGCATTCACGACCTCGACAACACCGCTGTCCCGTCCTACAACGACCAGAAAACCAATGCACTTATCCGATCCGCCCAACTACTACGCATGGGCGACTTGTCGGCCCTTCTACGTTTGGAGCACTATCAGCTCGCGCCTGGAGCGTTTCATCTAGAGCTGAATCTTTCGTGGCTTATACTCAAAATCCATCGTGGTAACGGCGCAGATCTTGGAAGCCTCCAGTATTTTATCGGGCTACTGGCTAAAGTGCGACTCGGTTCCGCGCAACCGGACTTTGAGACTCTTGTGTCTCTGTTCATGCAGGTTCTCTCGGGCGCGATGCTGCACTACTGGGAGGTCGAAAGCGGAATGTCCCTCAACGACCTGGCTGAATCACAACCTTCTGCACCCCAGCTAGTAGACATGGCCAGCACCATCGTTACAAAATACGCCTCTGGAATATGTGATCCACCCCCCGAGCCGGACACTGCCGACAACACTTCCCAGAATCTTCAGTTGCTAATACGCGACCTCCTGTGGTTCTATCTGCTGCGTACGTCGATCAGCTCCGGTGACTTTGGGCGGATGGAGCTCATGCTGGGGACACTGACGATGATGTTCACGGGCGGAGGGTGCTCAAATTACCAAACGGAGCTGCTTTACTTCCTCCAAAACCTGAGGAAGGTTTGGCCAGAGCCTTTTGCGTGAGTGACAGTTTCGAATACTAGCTGCTTGTTGATCCTCGCAGAAACCTCGTGCGCGACAACGCTTTCATCTCGACGTTGGGTCACGGGTACGTTGGAGTGGATAAAAATGCGGAGTTCAACATCAATTTCCAAAAGGTACGGGGACGGCGGCGGCGTCATTAATGCAGGCTGATTGGAATCCGCAGAATTTCTTCGCCGCAAAGGGTGTCCACGCGTCGTGGGATTTCCTGGCGGATTTAGCTCCAAATGTACCAATTCTTCGCCGGCTCAAAACCCAGTTCGGCGAATTTTTGGGCGCTCCCTGGCAAGGCACCAATCACACCAAGGTGGACTGCTCCACTCAAATCGCGAAGGTACACTCCAAAATGAGAGAATACCAACTGCATCACCCCAGTGTTCCCGGGCGGCGCGTTACGGACAACCAGGCGGTCGACATCATCAATACCGGGGCTGCTACGTTGCGCAAAACCGGGTTGAAGAAATGGGCAAAGGGGTACAATAAGTGGCTCCACGGCACATAAGGTAAGTGATTATTGCTAAGTCTTCTGCTTTTTTGATAATTGCGTCGCTATCCCAGCAACTTTGTGATTCAATGCAGATCTCCGTAACGGCCGGCCAGTTGAGCTAACGGTTGGGATAATATCGGGACTGCTGGCTCGGGACGAGGTTGGGGATGAATTGGCTGATGGGGCGATGGTATTGGTTTTATCGGCGTCGGTGGGGGTTGGTATAGAATCAGAATCAGAGTCCTGTGAATTATCGTCAGAGTTGTTATCTGAACTCGAAATTTGAGTGATTATAGTGGGCCGTCCGAGCTCGAACCGACGTAGGACGGACACAATATCGAGGGCATATTGGGAGTGCCATTCTTGAGTTTCTCCGAGGAAATTTGTGACGTCGGAGGGAATGCGGAGGGAAACGGGGCGCTCGCGTGCTAATAACACGATGCTCGGGTCATCCAAAATGTAAGAGATCGGAAAGTTTTTCGAAATCGGGTTGCGGTTGTGCGCCGAGGAGCGCCAAGTACGAAGTGCGTCCTCGATGGGCTCGCGTTGCGCAACCGGACGATATTTCTTTCTCGGCTGTTTCTGAAGAGGGGAACCGGAGTCGGAGGTGTCATCCTCGTTGAGTACGGGTCCCTCGAGATACGTGGTGATATCAAAGTCGTCGGTATCGTTATCACAGCACCATCGGCCGCAGAAGTTGTGTGCTTAGGAAATGTGTTCAGATTACTGTCCAATTAATAAATATCTTGAGCGTACCGATAGCACTTGAATCATTGTTGTGTTTTGCAAGGATACGGCGCCGACACGACTTGGAACTCGCGCCAACAACGACGTCACGGTCCGTTCGTTTCTCTTTATCACAGGGCTTGTGGCCGTCGTCGGTTTCGGCGAGGTTGTAATATGCCCACTTCTCCGCAATGAGCAGCACAAGGCACTCTCGCCCATCGCGCCCGCCCCTCCCACCACGCTGGTCCTCCTCGTATTTACTCTTAGGAACACCAAACAGGATTATCAGTTCGATGTCGGGGATATCGAAACCCTGTTCAATAATAAGTGAGGAAACCCGAGCGCAGCGGTTAAGTGAATTCTTACATTTGATGCAGACTCCGTGGCAATTAAACACCTTACCGTCCCCTCTTTGAATTTGCGCACACACTCCTCGAGATAGGGTTTTGACATTGATGAATGGTAATGCCTGAAAAGTTCTTGAGCGGCGAGAGCAGGAGGCAGTTTCTCATTGAGATCGCGAGCTAGCTTGGCGGCCTTCTTCTTATTGTCAAGAAACACGATCCCTTTTCGGGGTATGAAGTTTGGGGGACATGGTGAAGGGATCAGAATTGAGGTTACGTTTCGAAAATTGTCAATGGAGCCGACCATGGGGATGGCGGCGTATACGAGATTCGGCCTGTTTGTCGGCAATTCGATTTTTATCGTTCTCTCTGGTTCCATTCTCAGCGTTTTCGTCAGAATCTCCATGATTCGTGGCGGCATGGATGCGGAATAGGCAGTACAGGGAGTGGTCGAAGGAAGATGGACACGTATACGCTCTCCTAGATCGGAAAATGCTGGGCGGAAGGCCGCGTCTTTCCCGTTTGCTTGGCCGGTAGTCGCGATAAAATGGGCTTCGTCGATTTGAAGGAGTTTGACGCGTTTCGTCCACTTTGGGTCGTGCAGTAACTTTGCGAAGTTTGTAATGTGTCCCTGGTAGGAGCCACATTGTTCTGGAGAGACGGAGTAATGTTGGTAAATCGTGTGTTCTTTGATCTTCTAGGGCACGAGTTCACATGAGGCAGAAACAGTGGTTCAAAACGAGTACCTTCCATAGTTCTGGGTCATTCGGAGTGTAACAATTAATGGCGATGGAAGGTATTCCGTAGTTGCCGAATTCCGCGACCTGTTCATTGCATGAGCGCAGTCCATTGAGAGCGGAAACTTTCTGACGTGATTATCCTGAATAAGCCGGAGTGGGGAAATCGTAATGACGACCGAGTCCTTTGCCATGGAGAGCACAGGCAGAATCATAGCCAATGTTTTGCCCGTCCCGGTACCCGAGCGCACCAGTAGGTCTTCGCCGGCCTTCACCGCGATGGCGGCGCGGAGCTGGAGCTCTCGCGGAGCCTTGGTGCCCTTGGATGCGAAATCGAGGTACAGAAACGCGTCAACGACAACGACGCGTTCTTGGGTGGTGAGGCTTGCCATGAAGACTGGTGGAAGGGCCCGAAGGGCAGTGAGCGCAAAACTGGACATGGGAAGCGGGAGGGTGTCCATATTCGACGCAATAGTGAAAGGAAATCTAAGGAAAGTGTTGGGAGGGCAATAAGTCGGTATCAAGGAGGAGCGGTGCGAGACGGTGGACAGATGGGAATTCTTGGTAAAAAGTCCGTCGAAACAACCTATTCAGCGCGGAATTGTTCCCTCAGAGAGGTGCACGAGTAATTTGAACAGGAGAGTATGCTTGAGGATCGAAAAGAACCTCGAAATCGGGGTGGCGGACGTGGATGCGCGGTGTGAGCAAGGCGTGCAGCAGAGAGCTCCAGAGGCGTTTTCGGGGCGATAGCGGGCACAGGAGGGGTGGTGGGACGTGCTAGAAGACACTCAGAGCAGTTTGAAACTTGTTTGAGGCCAGTGCGATGGAGGGAGCGAGCAGGAAGACGCGTCGAGTGAAAGAGCAGGAAAATGATGGCTCACGGCATCACCGGCACCGCTTAGATTTCAAACTCCGGGCGCAGCCCTTTTGTTTGGTCCGAGTTGTACCAGTCTGCCTACGGCAAACAAACTCATCATTCTCTTTTGCCGTAGCGCAGACTGGTTACGAGTCTACTCTCTACCCCCACCCTCGCTTCTCCCCCGTACCGCCCGTACCGCCGCCGCACTCGCAGCACCCTCAAGCCTTTCATTCTCGTATCCTGCCCCTCCTTCAAGTTGTCCCATCCCATATCCCGCCTCCCCACCCGCGCTATCGAGCCGAATAGCACCCTCGTCGCCGCACTGTTTCTCGGCGCGGCGTGTGCGTGCATGCCGTATTCGCCGAGCGGAAACGTCAAACTAGGTGCGGACTTGTTCCTGCACCGTCATCCACCCCGACTTTGCGCAGGCTGGGGACTGGCTCCCTACGTGTGTAGAAATTTGTAGATTGGTTCAAACGGGGGTGCAATAGAATTCGATTATTTATTCAAGATAATAGCGTGCCTTTTATACAAGTAAGAACAATGGGGTAAACAAGGTGCGTACGACAATGAGCTTCAAGAAACAAATGACATCAGACCAGCTGAAACATAAGTACGCGTTTCACGGACGCGTGTCCGCAGACATGTCGGCTTGATATTCCAACAACGTGTGTATGCTCTCCCTCCCTTCTCCGTCCCTACGTATCCATACACGCACGCCCGTAAGTACCTCGAAATATAATAATTTATCGCACCAGAAACTCTGTGTGTGGGACTCTCATCGAAAACGCGCGGGCCTTCCAGGGAAGTAAAACCTACCTGGAGTGCGGAATCTAAAGGCCCAGAGCACTGGAGTATACCCTCGAACCAGCACGGCGCGCGGATTCAATCTGCAAATCAATTCAAGACAAGTCTTGCCGTGCCAGCCGATCAGCCGGCAACAACGCCATTCCCACGGTTCAAGCTTAAGGTCGAGATAGATTTGAGTTTCGGGGAATAAGGCGGTACGTAACCCTCGCAATTCGACGATACCAAATCTCATCTCCCCCACAATACATCCATGAAGTTCTGGTACATAGCGATGCCTTACATTGAGACTTCTCGGCGCATTGGTTAACTGATTTTATTCACTCAAGCAAAGTTGTCAAACCGGTGGCAGTGGAGTCTCAACCCCGATCGGTAAACCTGACATTTTAGAAAGAGATCATGACTCAAGTATAAGTATGCTAATTCAATGTCGAGAGGGAAAATGAAAGAACAATCAAATCAAACGAGGAACGGTGAAATGGCACCAATATCTACGTTCTTGATTTCAGTTTCTAGGCCTTGTTGTAACCCCCAGAAGAACCGATGAATGAAAGAATTCACCTCTAGATCCGAAGGTACCAAGCGACCTGGTCATATTGTGAGCGAGGGTAGCGCGGCTGGTATGCCTTCCACCTTCCACTTACCATTGCGTGACGCATTTTGCAGTCGGGCACAAGCTTCACCTTGCCCGTTCCGATCTTCAGCGCCAGATTTGCGCATGTTTTGTTCATCCGTTCCGCTGTCGAAGCAATCCTCGTTGTCTTCGCTCAATTCACCCACTTATATAGTTGAATATCAGAATGAAACGAATGTTTAACTAAGGTGGTCGACTCACCCTGAGCGAAGGGAGGATTCATATCCTGAGATAATTGATACAGTGGGTATCCCAGATGGCGCGCGACATCCTGGCTGTCCGGATCGAATCCCTTTGCTTCGTGGAATTGGCGGAGGCCCGCGTAGACGCTGGTGTCCCACAAGGACCCCTCAATTTCTGTAGTTAGTTGAAAAGCCGGGAGCCCGAGTTGTATAGCCTCCTCCGTGCTGAGACGGTCGAGGCCTGATGGGTCGAGAGACCAATAGGCTGGGCAGTCGGGCCATTTGAAAGATGACGGTCCGGTTCGAAAGTCGATCGTCGGACAGAGAAAGAGATAGCCGGGTGGAGCGTCCTCCCTTGTGTTCCCAATTGTAATTTGGAACTTGGCCCAGTCCGCGAGAACTGTTCAAAGGGCATTTAACGCACAATTCCAATGGCAATACAGACAAGGCCTACGATAATCCTCTAAATGGGATGTAATTTGCAGGCGACTGAAGATCATGATGACCGGCTTGTGCGAGCCAGGCGCGTGATCTGTCCAAGGATATCAATGGCACAGTGCATGTGAGTGTATCGTTGGACACATCCTTGGTGTTGAAGCTACGACATTGACGTGAGACGATTAGGCAGTATCAAAGAACAAAACGATACCGGGTCCAATCATTCTCCAGTAGGACGCTCAATCTTTCTTCCCCAAGGTGCCAATCCCAAGGAAAAAATTCTACCCCTCGGATGAGGGACACAATTTCGGCACCCTCCTGAGGCTGACCGTTCGGGGGGAAGCGGACGGCCCCGGAAGAAATCGTCGCGGAGCTGGAAACGGAGACGGATCGATGTCGGCGTAGGATGAGCACACATATACTGTGATACTCCTCAAGCATCAGAGAATGAATCGCCGCGGCCTCCTGGCCTGTTGTATCCAAAGAGGGACTGACAGGTGGGTGATTTTTCCTGGGGTAAAAATCACAAAAGAAGTTACTGCCTTGATTCTTGCTATCCCGCTGAGGGATGAGGTCTACACAGAGCCGGCCATTGGAGCGGCGTATAGACACAGTGGAGTACATCTCCAAGTCCAACTGGCTGGTTTTGAAGTGCGGCAACTGATCCACATAATCCCAAGCCTGCTAAGACCATGCACCCGAGTCAGGGATGATGAACAGAGTAGGGTTTAACACTCATTTACTCTCCACTCGGTGAACTTGCAAAAAGGGAAGAAATCAATAGAGTGTAGAAGAGGAGATGGAGATACATACATAGCATGTAGAGATATACACCTTCATAATAGGCGAAGCTGAGGCCACGAGTTGGATTGGTATCAAGTCTAATTCCTCCATTCGTGACCATGAACCTCCAGCACGATGGTTGAAAGCGAAGGTCGCACCGTCATGGAATATCGCTGCATACATGGCACCGGACCTGGCGGTCCTATACATCTGGACAATGTTGGGGTGGCTTGAGGTTGACTTGAGGATGACACAGAAAAGAAAGGAGTACAACTCACCGCAAAGACATATAAATCTCGACATCTCGCCGCCAGTCCTGCGACGTTGGGATCAAACAGCGTACACAAGAGGATTAAGCACACACAGACCTCCTCTGCCCCATCACCTTCATACACGGCCACGGTGACGTCCGAGTTTCGAGCCTCAATTTTCGCAGAGCATACCCGGCGAACACGTCCTGGGCCACGTCCGGGGCCACGTCCGAGACGACGACCAATATTACCCGATTCCTCATTCACCATCAATTCCCGTTGAAGGTAAATGTCCCCCATCGGAATCGTTCGAAAACCTACTCAATGCTCAGCGTCGTTGGGGAGAGGGCGACAGAAGTCACTTGGAGCTTCGGCCGGAGGCGGATGGTAATGGTTCACGTGGTTGTTGAACGTGCCCCCACCGATGGTGAAGTTCCATGAGCCGGCAAACATACCGCCGCCAAACCTGGAGTGGGGGGCATAAGCCACGAGGCGCTGTGCAGCGCAGATTGCAGAAGACCTCACGAGGTGAATATGGGCTCTTCCTGGCTTGAGGGAGGGACATATTCTTCGTCGGAGTACATGTCGGTGTCCATAGATGCTGGGTGCTCGTGGAGTCGGATGGTGGAGGTGGGAAGGAAGAGAGAGAGTAAGCGCTGGAAACTGCCTTCGGAAGGGCTAAATTAGCCCGAGCGGCGTCAAGCAGACAACAAGGCGGTGAGAGACAGATTGAATGAACGAGGCCAAGTGGTTGAAAATAGCGTCGGATACCAGGGATCCGAGAGGTGGGAGGATGGGTAAGTAAGATTTCGAAGGGATGGGTGGAGCACTAGCACATAAAGAAGGATAGTGTAGTCAGTTTCGAGTCGGGTCTGGTTCGAGTCGGGTCTGGTTCAATATGAATGGAGCGCTGTGGGCATTGTGCTAGCGGGAGTAGTTTGAATTTTCTTGAGGCACCTACAACTTACAAGCAGAGATTATCCACGCTCAGGAGGGCGATAAAGCTTTTTTCTGCCGGTGGGGTTTGAGTCACCAAGTTCCGGCCTAAGACTATTGGTCTCGGGTTCAAGCACTGAGTCTAACCCGGACCCAGCGGGTATTCCAAAGTCATTGCACTCCTAGGCGTTGATTATCAGCAGCCTTATCGGTCGGATGTTGGATTATTCCAAGGCCAAATGCCGCAGACAACCGGAAGAACAGCCGAATGCCAAAAGCCTGCACAGAACTGAAGAAGGCATGCAAAAAGCAGAAAGGGCGTGACGAAGGATTCGGCGTGCCCAGGTGCTCTCGCTGAACGGTGATACTTAGGTTTGAGGCGTCGAGGTCACGGTGGCAGGAATGACGGCTCCGGCTATCCGGGCCGCGCACCGCCACCCCCTTTTCGCGCGTGTTTGCGAGCACAGATTGTGCAGCAAAACTTTACATCAAGTACAAAATTTAAAGGTTTGGCGCCATGGCAGGGTTACGGACTTTGACACCCGGATAGTGATTCTTCGGGATAGTTAACTCACGTCCGAAGGCACCGGATACCATTGCCGCACGTAGAGGCAGATATGCCTTCAAACCCAGAAAGCATAAGGCAGTTACAATGTGAGGGCGCAGGACGATCCTAGAACTTGAGTATTACCACGGAATGGGAGGTCGACGGTGGGTGTTTGTTCCTATTGCCAGTGAGTTGCAGTTTGCTGGACCCTGGCCAATGGAATCGACTCGGCGGTGGATCTGAAGATAAAATTCGTCAGGCGCACAGATCTAGAGCGGGATCCGTTCTTGAGATGTGCATACTGAAAACATATCTAAGTTGAAGCACCGAGGAGATGCCATGCGCAGGAAAGCGACGCGCTCAGCTCCGGAGTTGTGAACCGAAATCGGATCACCGTCCACCATAAAAGTGCGGGCGGAGACAAATTTCCGCTATGCGCGCAACTCTAATTTGGGATTTTCCTTGTGGTTTCGGGTACTTTAGATCCACAGCTTACCGGGGCAAGTGGGATTGGTGAGGCTCGAAACCGGACGTGGAACACAATACATTTCGAGGTCGGATCCGGATTCATTCGGAGGTTTTGAGTATCGTTCCCCAGAGACGCGATTGAACAACGAAATAATGCCGTGCATCCATGGCCAAATTCCACAGATTGGCGCCCATCATCTTCGGCTAGCTGGTCCAAGTCCGAAGCTGTCGGTCGACTAGGGTCGGATGCCGTGTGGCGTGAGGTTTGAGCTGCGGAGGGAAGATTCTAGTTATTGGGGATCTGCCTTTGCGTTTCTGCAGTGTGTCGACGGTTTAGCGGTGAGATTCGGGGAATTATAACTGTAGCGTGGTAAGTCAAGCTTGAGGGATCGTTTTGTGCGTTGTCGAAATTGTGCCAGGGGCCCAGGGAGGGAGGGTTGGAGAAACGAGGCGGCCTTTGACGAATAAACTTGCAAGTTCAGAAAGAGATCCGCAGTTAGGCGGTAGGATCGAGGCTCCAGAGTCCAAAAGGTCGTACTTGAAAATCGGTGATGCCAGTGCCTGATTGGAGGAAAGTGGACGAGTATATGTATATATCACCGATCTCCCTAACGGGTTTCGTTCTTGCGATGCGCCTGCCCGAAAGACAATTCAACAACAAAAGGACTTTTGTGGGTTAAATTCCAGATCGACTCAGAGCCGACATTATCCTCCGGGCTCAAGTAGGGAGTTGTGAACCAACGTTGGATGCCGTCCGGCGGAAGATTTGAGCGCGCAGGGCTTTGAGGTCTCATAAGGCCGTCGTTTTAATCCACATGGGTGGGATTGGGGCGAGAAACGCTGAACGCACCGGGGACTTTAGAGCGGGAATCGAAGAGAACGCGAAGGGATCATTTTTTGTCCTGTGCCCCGAATTGAGCCAGGCAGGGAGGACGGGTCTAACTAGACGGGATGAGAGACGAATACGGTCGGCGTCGGTAAATCAGCTCCCGTTCAATTCAAACTCAAACCCACGTTATTTTGCAGGTCTTTTGATTACATGCAGCATATCCGACGCGCGCGCACGCATCGGGACCTTCAGTCTGGGGACAATGAACAAAATTGAATTGAACGCTTACCTGGTTCAAACTTGCGCGGAGTTGGTGGCTGAAGTTGGGCTGAAACTGCGAAATACGGTATGGATCCCACAGCTAAGAACATCGCAAGTTAGTAGATGAATCACTGCATTCAAGGACCTCCTAGACTCAGCCTGAGTTCAGGGGCCTACATGAACCTACATGGACCTACGCTCAGACCTACCTACGTAGAGTCTGCGTAGGTTTATGCAGGTCTGTGTAGGTCTGCGTAGGTCAGTCAAGGTCAGCTAAGGTGAATGTAGGTCAATGTAGGTCAACATAGTGACCTATGCAAGGTGAATGTAGGCGAACGTAGGTCTCCATAGTGACCTATGCTGAGAGCAGTGTACTAGCCATATATCCAATTACCATCTCCAATGAACTCACTGTGCTATTTTGCTTGAGATCAATAAAGGTGGGCGTAGGTGATCCAGATCGCCTACACCGACCTATGTCAATCTAGATATACCCAGTTCAGATCAGTTACGTGCACCTACGCGGAGCTACGTGCACCTTTATTGATCTCCGTCAAGGTGGACGTAGGTGATCTACGCTGACCTATTGTAGCCGACTACGCCGACCTACATACACCTACGTGCACCTTTATTGACTCAGCGTAGGTCCCCCTTGAATGCAGTGAATAAGAGCCACGATGTAGCAAGTATTACTATTGAACTGCAGGGACGTTGAAGCCGAATGAGCGGTAAATTAAATCTGAAATCAGCGCGGAGGAACTTTGAAGCAAAACTCACCAGGATCATCATGTAAGTACTTGCACTGGTGATAAGCCGTGTATTGGAACACGCAGAAATCATGTCGTTTTACCAATTTAACGCATGCACATAGCCTAAACAAGGACTAATGTGTCGTCCTGCACGGTTAGTTAAAAGACTTACTGTGGTAATCACAGTTTGTGCGCGACCCGCTTAAGCAGAATATTCACATACTGCTTAAGGAGTTTGACGTCGAGCATGACTTAGGCATGGCTGGATAATGGTTCAGAAGCCACCACAGGGTCTAATTGATCAAGGGATTAGTACATATCCACTCTGTCTAATATTGGGCTAAAGGGTAACTTACCTTAAGTCGACTTCTCGAAATGTTGTGTTTTATTTGTTCGCTTTAATGCGATGCGCCCGATCACATGATCTGCCGCAGTACTTAACTCAATGTCGGTTAAGCACTGTGCCGGATGTCCGACTTGGCTGGACTGCCAAGGAACCGATAAATACCTTCTAAAACAGGATTGCTATTGATGATGTGAACTACATGTTCAGAACCACAAACATATTGGTGTCTACAAAGAGCTATCAATTCACTGAGTTCAACCAAGGGATCCTTGCTTAAGGGATAAACGGCTACCTCGAGTGTGAGGTGGTACAAAACGACTTACTAAGTGATCGATCGACTTAGGCACCAAGTGAAACCTTGGTTCGCTTTTAAATACAACAAAGGAGTCGGATAGCTTTCCGACTGAATAGAATGACTGTAATGGACCGACTAAAGCTCGGATAATAACCGCTGCATGATAATAGCGCATATGTAACTAGTATGTAGGAAATGTATATAAGGGAGCCATAGTTTAGTAGGACAGCACAAAATCTCCCCCAAGAGAGCCGGCAGCTACCAGCGCCCACGCACCAATGGAGACTAGGGCTTGTTTCGCTAAGACTACCTCCACGGAGTAGCTCGAATATAACAAGTTGACTGGCATTAATTTGCGAAACCCTTAAACCAAACGGACCGAGTTACGGAATTGTTGTTACCAGACAAAGTGATACTATACAACAGGTTCCAGACAAAGTGATACCATAGAACGGGCTCCAGACAAAGTTAAACGGCGAGAGAACACAGGATTTATTGTGCACGAAGTGGGACATTGTCCGAACGGGTTACTTAAAGAGAATCACAATCGAAGCTGAGAAGCTGTAATATCTACAAGTCAACTCAGGCGTTCAGGACATTAGTTCTGCACTTGACAAGGCGAACAAACGGTGTTTTCACGCTTAACCAGCACAATTCATAAAAAGACTACTTAAGCCATCTCGGTACTTGGTCCTCGTCCTTGGAAGTACATTTGTGTCATCTTGGACAAGC
Organism: Mycena metata; assembly: GCA_029378385.1. NCBI lineage: Eukaryota > Fungi > Basidiomycota > Agaricomycetes > Agaricales > Mycenaceae > Mycena > Mycena metata. The sequence goes on from JARKIB010000022.1 coordinate 812,122, forward strand.
ATCTTTACTCGTCGGCGATAGACCTTGAAAGGGGTGTTTTGGTGTTAGTTTTGGTTAGTAGTTGTTAGTTGTGAGGCCTTATCCACGGATTTGGCTTAAGCAGCGAAGCATCTTGCTTGTCAGCTTTAGCATTTAGTTTAGCATTCTGGTCTGTTTCCCGAGCACCCGTTTCACCGGTCATCGCGATTGAAGGACTTCGAAGTGAGGGCAGGAACTCGAATACTTAAGGTCGGTTCACACAGCCGGCAAGTGCCATGACCGCGGCTTCATGGCGTTTGACCGGCGTGAGACCGACACTGGCCATGGCGTTGGCCAGGCGTTGGCTGGGCGTTGGCTGGGCGTTGGCCAATTTTGAACATCTCACCTTCAGCGGTTCTTGTTTTCTTTCTCTTTCCTCCCTCTAAAAAAAAAGCTTGGAACTTGCAGGAAGCTTATTTTATCAACTTACTATATCGCGCTGGGAAGCTGTCCACACCAAGAAGCTGGCCAGATGTGAAATACAAGGACCCAGACTTGATAATACTTTCCCTTTGTGCTTCCATGGTGGAATGTGACCCATTGCGCATCTTGAGACCGATTTTCAACCAAAAATGACGAGTTGATGAAAAGCTATGCCCGTTTGATCCCTGTGGGAGGGTGAGAAAATCAGTTTACTTAACTCCACGCGACCATTTCGTCTCTTTCTCGTCCAATTCTTCACCAATTTTCCGCCAATGGTGGGCTCCGTTATAGACGCGTAGTCCACGCCTTCAATTGCCGCAGACACATACCAGTCTGCTGGTATGATTGCTGCTCAAATTTACCAATCTCCATCTTCAACTCAAGATACCGACACGCTCGTCCAGAAGAGACTCTTCGACTTTTGTCCAGGGCATTATATCAGGTCAAACTTCAATATAGCGCACTACACACCCCGCCAACCAATCACTGTCATGCTTCGTGGGGGAAGAGGTATAAAAGCACACTTTTCACCCCGGAAAAAAGATCAAACACCGGGTTCTCCGCAGACCCCTTCAGACGTGAATTTCTGTGGTCAGGTATGTTCATTAACTTCCAATGAACCTCCCCACAACTTATTTTGGCCAACCATGGTCTATCACTGGTGCCTCAGCGTCGTTTAGATCTCGGGAGGCCTTCCAAGCTCCAATTGGGGTCATAAACTATGTCGTTAACACAAGCTTACACCCTTCAATGCACAATGAATGCGACCAGAATACATTGTATGAACCCCTGGTGCATCATAGTTAAGATTGCGGGCACGTAATGGCCCGCAACAATGGCACATTCGTGGTGGTCAGCTTCCTTATCATTTCCCCTTTGGGAAATCCCGAACAATTATATTTGTATCGTGCTCAAATCAGGGTGAAAAATTATGAGAATATGCTCAATGTCTTCCCAGGATGCGCGCCTATCGCATGGTCAGGGCGACACCCAGGAAAAGCCTGTATTAAGGCAAGAACAGGTTGAAAACCCTTAGGTGGCCAGGTTCCCGGCGTGATATAGTAGTTTCACAAATTTCCCTACACGTTATCGAGAACCGGGGGTTCAGGTGGGCACCTGGGCTCAACCCAGATGCAGAAGCAATCCAATGTGAGACACAGGTTGGAGGAGGCAAAAATCAAGGTATGGTGTTGTATGTGCTCTCTTAAATTTTCTGCAACCTCACCTGACATTGTTCAGAGTCAACTTACGGCCGCGAAGAGATGTGTGAGACAAGGGTGAGAAAGTTTGTTACGCTTTGTCAACGGCTAAGCCTTCCCACGCTGACAAGAGAACAAAGAAATTGGCCAACGCCCAGCCAACGCCTGGCCAACGCCATGGCCAGTGTCGGTTCCACGCCGGTCAAACACCATGAAGCCGCGGCCATGGCACTTGCCGGCTGTGTCAACAGCACAGAACTCACCGAAGACACGATGAACTCGAGTGGCTTGGACGTTTCATCGAGCCAAATTTTGAAGGATACACAACTAAATAGCGATTAGCCAGGTCGCAGAGCACTTCCACGACGAAATAAACCCACCTCAAGTCAAGATCCAGGGTAAACTCGAGGGCGGAGCGCATCCCGAGATGCCCGAGATACCCGAACACAAGTTCTACTCGAATGATTAGTGGATGTAGCGATGGGATGGGGTACAACGTCCCTAGTAATCACTGAAAGAACATACCAAGGATCCATGGAGATCAGGTAAGTTGTCTTGAGTTGTGAAGATCGAAGGTCAGTTGAAAATATTATAGATGCAACGGTCAAACATATGTACCTCGAGTTAAACCGGCGTAGTTTGCCCATTAGTCCTCAAGTCGAGGGACCGGAAGGCAGGGTGAAATATCTATGAATCAAGGTTGAAGGTATGTTGGAGGTCGAACACAAGTTGAGAAATTAGGTTGAGTCCGAATGATATAATCAATAGATGAGTGATTGCACGAACGAATATGACACTTGTATCACATACCAGTACAGTATACCATCGAACTAAAGGACATCGAACCGTGGGAACATTCTTGCCCTCGCCTGATGGCTGGGTCGGTATCCTCGCCTAATCACTACCGCACAAGGACAAAGCCGGATTCAGGTTCGTATATCCTACCCGCAATTACAGAAGCATCTTTCACAAAATTGCTGTGCTCTTTCAGTTGCAAAACTTGAAACACTTTGCTCGAGCATGCCGAGAATTTGCCGGGCCAGCCGAGCAGTCAGCGACAGCACTATTCTCACGATAGAAGCTCAAGGTTGAAAAGGGTTTGAGTTCCGGGGAATCGGGCGGCGCATAACCCTCGCAATTCACCGGATTCTGATATTGTGATATCTTCTCCTCCTGAAGTACATCCGATACATACCGATACTCTACATTTGAGACTTCTCGGCGTCGGTTAACTGATTTTGATTCGTTCAAACAAATTGTCAAACTGGACTATCTCCTGGGTTGCAGCAGCATATAATTTTTTCCCTCTTCGATACAGTGGAGCCTCACCCCCGATCGGCAAACCTAACATTTTCAAACGGGATCATGGCTCAAGAATACTGTATTTTTTTGTTCAAATCGACAGTCACGCATCGCGCACCCCTCTGTCGATGTCAAATATTCGTCAAGGTAACGTGTCACAAGGGCCCCTGTCGAATTGGTCCAGTGGTTGGTCACGCACGCCCAAAATCCCATAGAATAGCAGAAAAAAAGTTCTTGCCTTGGGCTATCATTTTACAGCAAGATTTCAACCATTCTCAACCTTCTCCGGGGATTTTGCCTCTACAAGCCTAAAATTTCAACATCTGGCTGGGTTCATGCCCTAAATCAGCCTGGAATAGTGTGGGGGGTAGAATTGTTTTTGGGTTGAAGTGCCAGGCAGAATGGCAAAATGGCAGGGTACAATGACGGCAGAATATGGCAGAATATGGCACAAATTGTATTAGTAAAACACAGAATTTTGTGTTCAAAGAAGACTTGCAATGTTCCAACTCTTCTGTGTATCGCTTCCAACAACTCTTTGGCCGGCATTTGAGTCTCCCCGCGCTCAACATGGTTGCCAAGCAGAAAGTCCAGCTGATGAGATCGGCCAGATCCTTCGCGAGGTCTTTGTTAATTCCAGGCTCGGAGCACGAATTCATACGCCCGTGCAACCACTAGGTAAAGACTTCCCTTGTTGAACTTATAGCATATAGTATAAGTATTTATGGTGGTTTCCACATGAAAACAATGTAAAATTCATCCAGCACCTGGCCCTGTGTGGGCAAGTTCTGCCGGATTCTGCCAGACTTGCCTAGATTGTGCCATTGTGCCAGCCATTCTGCGGGGCCGGTTCGGCAGAATTCTACCTATCTGCCAGCCACACTAGCCTGGAACAAAAAATTACCAGAAAGCACTAGTCAGGGTTTGAAATGAAACTAAATATCCTCCCACTATCCAGGAAGTTCTTTCACTTGTCTTCTCCAAAACTTCCAGGTCATGTCGAATTTTTTGCCTCGTCACGCTGCCCAAGACCCGGTGTCGAACTGTCGAATTCGTTGAACATGTCACGGGTCACCCCCCTGTCGATTTGAACGAAACAGTGCAGTACAATGCATCTTATCACATCACGGTTCCGCCTTGGGCAGTAAACATCAAGGGGGAATCATTATTAAAATTCCGGATATAGGGTGGGGGGGAGGGGGGGTCCAGATGGTGGATAAAAAAACTTTGTGACATGCATTGTGAATTCACTCAAAAACCACTTTAAACCACTTGAAAGAAAAATGATGGCATTTCCGTGGCCCAGGGGACCTGTCGGCCCTCAAAAATCCTTTCTAGACCGAAATACTAGCGAGTTTGGTGGTCAACGCATGAGAACGATCATTATTTCTGTTCTGGGTCACCCATCATCTTCAGTTTGATCTCCCATGCAAAAACTCGAATATTTGCAGACCCATCATTAAATGGCTTGCACGTTATTCGGGCATGATAGACCGTCTGAAACGATAAAAAACCGGCTTACCTTGACGTTTCCCAGTGGCGGGCCGAAATGTGTCCGCACAAGCGAGTGATTGCCGAGATAGCCGTGGGAATGACCTTCCTCATATAGGAGGGAGGGGGGAGGGGAGGTCAGAATCTTGCATAAAAAACCTTTATGACTGCATATATAAAATTTTAATGATGATTCCCCCTTGGTAAACATGTCAAGACTTTGAACTTTGAAGATACAGACAAAATTCGTAAGTTGTCAAACTGGACTATCTCCCGGGTTGCAGCGGCATATGAATTCAACATCCAGAGAACTGAAGAACAACGAAGTCAAACAAGGAACGGTGAAATGGTACCGGTTTCTAAGTTGTTGATTTCGGTCTCTAGGGTTTGTTGTAACCCCCAGAAGAACCGATGAATGAAGTTACCGCCCGTCCCACGGTCGTTGGGAATTTGAAGCTCCGAATCCGCCTCAAGATCCGCACTGTCAGGTGTGGCTTCAACTGGCTGCATGTGAACGGAAGGCACTGAGCAACCTGGTCGTATTGTGAGCGAGGGCAGTGCGGCTTGTATACATTTCACCCTCGACTTACCATCATCGCGCGACATATCTTGTGATTCGGCACAAGCTTCAACTTGCCTGTCCCCATCTTCAGCACCAGATTTGTTCATGTTTTCTTCATCCGTTCCTTTGTCGAAGTAATCCCCACTGTCTTCGCTCAATTCACCCACTTATAAAGTGAAACATCAGAATGAAACAAAATGTTCAACTGAGGGGGTCGACTCACCATGGGCAAAGGGAGAGTCCACTTCCCGAGAAAGTTCATAAAGCGGCTGTCCCAGATATCGAGCAATGTCCCGACTCTCTGGGTCGAATCCTTTGGCCTGATGGAATTGACGCAGGCCGGCGTATACACTGGTATCCCAAGAATATCCATGGACTTGTGTGGTCAGTTGAAAAGGGGGGAACCCGAGCTGTGTTGCCTCCTCTGTGCTGAAACGTTCAGCACCTGATGAGTAGAGAGACCAATAGGCTGGGCAGTTGGGCCATCTGAAAGACGACGGTCCGGTCTGAAACTCGGTCGTCGGACAGAGAAAGAGATAGCCGGGTGGAGCGTCGTCCCTGGAGGTCTCAAATGTGATTTGGAACTCAACCCAATGTAGGAGAACTGTTTGGACACATTCAACATATAATTCCGACGCCAAAGCACAAGGCACACCATAATCCTCTAGATTGGATGTGACGTGAAGGCGATTTGCTTGTGTGAGCCAGGCGGAGTAATCAATCGGGAAATCCAGTGCATACGCAAGTACACTATTGCAAACATCCTTGGCGTCGAAACTACGACACTAACCATGAGACGATTAGGTTACAACATCGACAAAGGATCCATACCGGGTCCAATCATTCTCTAGGAGCACTCCCTTCAACCTTTCTTCCCCAAGGCGCCAACCCCAACCAGAGAATTTTGCCTCTGAGAGGGACGCGATTTCGGCGCCCTTCTGAGGCTGGCTATTCCGGGGAAAGAGGAAGACAGCTCCGGCGGAAATTGTCGTGGAGCTCAAAACGACGCCGGATCGATCTCGGGGTAGGGTGAACATGCATCCAGCGTGATATTCCTCAAGCATCAGAGAATCAATAGCCAAGGCCTCCTGGCATGTTGGATCCAAAGAAAGATTGATCGGTGGGTAGGATTTCTCGGTGTAAAGGCCATAGAGGACATCGGCCTGGTTCTTGGCACGTGGTTGAGGGACGGAGTCTACGCAGAGCCGGCCATTCGAGCGACGTATCGACAATGTAGAGTGCATCTTCAAGTCCAACTCGGTGGTCTTGCAGAAGTATGGTGACTGTTTCACATAACCGCGAGCCTCCTAAGACCGTATGACCGAATTAGTGGTGATGAAGACCGAAGTACGGTTTAACTCAGTTACCCTCCACTCGCTCACCTCGCAGAAGGAAAAGGGATCAATACCAGTTGTAGAACATGAAATGGATATACATACATGGCATAGATAGGTGTACACCTTCACAATAGGGGAAGCCGCGGCCAAGACTTGCTGAAATGGTATTAAGTCTAATTCCTCCGCTTGTGAACCTCCAGGAGAATCATTAAAAGCGACAGTCGCACCGTCGTGAAATATCGTCGCGCACATGGGACCTGAGCTGGCCATCCCATACATTTGTATGATGTTCGGGTGGCTAGGGGTTGACGTAACCCGACACAAATGGGAAACGGAATACAACTCACCGAAGAGACATATAAATCTCAACATCGTGTTGCCATGCCTGCGACATCGAGGTCAGACAGCACATGCAAAAACAAAAGAGGATTAGGCACACATACCTCCTCCGCCCCATCACCTTCATACATGACGACCGTCCAGTCTTTATTTCGGCCGTCCATTTTTGCGGAGTACACCCGCCGAACATAGTTTTGGGCACGTCTGTGGCCGACAAGGCCTGAATGCCCAGTCACCATTAGTTCTTGTTGAAGGTTGAGTTGATATCCCCCATCGGAATGGTCCGAAAATCTACCCAATATTCAACATCCTCAGTCAAAGGAACTTGCGATAAAAACTACTTGGAGCTTGGGCCGGCGGCCGATAATAATGGTTTGTGGTGTTGTTAAACGTCCCTCCGCCGATGGTGAAGTGCTGCGAGCCAGCAAACATACCGCCGCCAAACCTGGAGGCCGTAAACCACCGTGCAGCGGAGATTGCGGACGGCTCACGAGGTGAATATGGGCTCTTCTGGACACCGGTTCGGGATGTATTCGCCCTCTGCCAGTGAGTGGGTGCCATTGTCCATAGAGGGATAGTGAAGGTGGGGAATGAAGAGAGGGTAAGCGCTGGGAACAGCTTCTTAAGAAGGGTCCAAAATAAGACATCAACTGTACTTTGGTTTCCACGGCATCGCAACAACGCGGTGAGCGACGGCTTCAGATGTTGCATGAATGCGTTATCGGGGTGGTACACATCAGACTTTTGACAAAAATCTTGTGTCCTTGTACAAGTTCAAAAAAGGCCGAAAAAGGGCCGAAAAGACCGCAAGACCACAAAGTTAGGCTGTGCATGCCGAGAACTTTCACGGAGTGTTAGAGCAGTGATATATGATACGTACTGGGGTAGTCAGTAAGGCGAAGGGACAGAAGGAGTCGCAGATATCTTGGGGCCAGCGCTCTTGTAAGCGCTTAAAGCCGTGAGGTGTCCTTCTACTTGATGGTTGTGGAAGGCATAATGTTCCTTTGGTTCGTTCCTTCCAAGGTGCGTGATCCACGGACTAAATTCAGTGACGCAGTAGCGCTAGAAGGCGCAAGTCAGTAGTTTGGCGCATGTTCTGCAAGAGACAGCAAGAGAAAGTGGAAGTCAAAATCAAGGATATTTGTGGTATACGCTCAGAGCCGTACCAGGTGTCCTTGCACTTGATGGTTATGGCGTGCAGAATGTTCGTTCAACGTTCCTTTCCCGGAGGCGTGACCCACGCACTAAATTTACTGCCACAGTTAGACGGCGCGAATCAGCGTTTGGCGTATGTCCTGGTATGATTAGAGGATATGAGTGCGACAGCGTGGCATGCGCAGTCAGCTCGGCGAGGTTCTCGGATGCTTGATTGACAGTGCTGCGAGGCGTTGAACCTGGGCCGGGATCACGCGGTGGGGTAGGCTTGGTATTTATTGCGACGTTGATGCTTATCACGTATATTCTCCTTCGCCTCCTCAGTCCCGTCCACCCAGGCCACCGCATCATCCGGGTAGGAGATTGGCTATCTCATTTTTGTTCATCACGGCTGATCAGGCAAATCCTGTACTAGATCTCAACGCCTGGAGTCCCACTCCCGTCGTTATCCCATCCCTACCTCCAATCCTCACCATGGGTGCCGGAATCATGCAAATCATTAACAACACCAACTGCGAACTCCACTACGAAAACCCCGAGACCAACCACAAATTCACCCTCCGCGCCAAGGACAAGGACGATAACACCCATTGTCAGATGCCCTGCTCTAATTACCACGACGACACGATTCCCTGGAAGATTACAGGGAAGAGCATCGCGCTATGGCAGAGTTCGGGGAAGAAGATCACGATTTCGGATGATGATTGGCAGTTTTGGGTCGCGGGTGAGACCGCGTATACGAAGAACAACGAGGGGAAGCATTATGGGTCGTTGGGCCAGGGGGGAAAGTATATATTGAAGATAGATGAGGTTATTGATGGGAACTCGAAGGCCGGTGGCCTGACGATATACGACTACAAGAGCTTTGTGGGAAACAACGGGAAGGGGGGTGCCCAGTCGGAGCTGATCCAGTGGGCGGTGCCGAATGTTGCGACACTGTTGTTTGAGTGATGATCATTAGGTTTTATCTAGTTATGTAAAATCAATGAAGAGAGTTAGTGGTTGAGATGCCCCAAAGCTTAATTACGATGAGGTTGTAAGCGCACTCCGAGTCAACCGCGCTCCTCGGTCGCCTAAGGATTGGAGAAGTAAGTATATGAAAATGGTCGAGGGGAAGTGTGGGGAGTGAAATTATGCTTAACGCGAGTGTTTAATGATAGGTAATGACCTGGAACAATGTGCGACGCACTCCCACCGACGCGTTTGAACCGTGAGACGCGATTTGTGATGCAATCATCAGAATTGACGGAGCGCCCCTTAAATCAACAACCAAGGGTGTTCCGAGTGTTGAACATAGGATGGGCCTAGAGAGGGGAATAATGATGGGAGAAGGGATAATGAGTAGAACTGCCCGAATGGGAACTCGCCGCAAATGTTTAATATGCACGAGTGATGAGCGTGCCTAGTGGCACTTCCACAACCCACAACGGACCCGTTGCCAAAGGTGCACCAGAAACGATTCTTTGCCTAATTTAATACCTTCTACAGAACCTCATCTCTTTGCCAAGTTCAAATGCAAATTGAACGGACTAACTCGAATGCTCACAACTTGCCTTAAACACCGTGCTCGTCAAGTCTTGCTACCCTCTCTTGCCGTCCGTCGAGATGCCAACACAGGATGGGCGCCCAACAGCCGGTGGTCCACTAGCCCATTTATTGCCATTTTGACCCCCCACCCAAAGAAAATTCGTCGCGGGCTCAAAACACGACTTAAAATTGCCCGAAAAGATCCCATCTCTCTCTCGATGTGTCTGTCCTCACGCAAGGGTCGAGACCCGGATATATATTGCCCTCTATGAGTTTACCAGCTGCTAAAAGTGTCAAGGTGGCTCAGTAGTATTGACTCGTTGACTGCTCTTCGTGAACGGCAGCACCTTACAGTTACTTACCCGAAATTCGAACACCGGGACCATTCATTCATCGCCATCAACGGTCATCCATAAAAGTCCGAGCAGTCAGAGAGTAGATGTGATGGGAAGGCTGGGTTGGGTCGGGCCCGACACGGCACGGCACGACCCTGTGGCTATGCTACACGTGCAGGGTCGGGTCGGGTCGGGTCGCCCAAAGCCACTTCCAATTGTTCGCAAAACAATTGCGGCGCGGCGATCCGATCTCTCATTGTGCGGAGAATTCATCCGGCGGATCCGCGGGATGGCTCATGAAGGGGCGGGGATTATGTTTCATGATCCCGATTATCATTCTCTAAGTAATGCCGCGCCTAACGTTCCACCATTGCATCCAGTCTTTCGGCTGCGGCGTGGAAATGGAGTCTTCCAATGAGTTCTCTGAGACAAGTAAGTGATTCAAAAGGGCTGTCGAATCACGCTGTTAATCCAGGAGGTAAAACTGTGTCTTTCGCGCCGCATCGACCTTTTTCCCACGGTTCAACCTGCGCGTCAAAAAACATCTTGAAATTGGATCGAAGTTCTGTGCTGAAAGCATCATGCTGGCTAGGACCTGAAGCATCCCGGTCAAGGACCTCACCTCCTGATGTCCGGTCCCTAAGTAGACATTGCATTAGCAACCGGAAATACGATTACTGTTGTAGTGTCTGTGAATAAGAGACCTTCAACGAACTGATATCTCTCAAGAAGTCATGTTTCCTTGAAAACGAGAAGGACTTACGAACACGAGGGGCAAAAACCCAGGCACACGAATGTCGTGTGCCTTAAATGCACGTCTGACGCACATTCCTCGTCGATGGTCACAGTGGTAACAAAGTGGTGGTCACCGTTCTTTGTTAGACAAAGGATAGACAAAGATTAGACAATGAGCAGGGCAGGATTCCCAGTATCGGGGGAATTACACCTGCCCTTTGTCTAGCCTTTGTCCCTTCTTTGTGTAGCAAAGAAGCATTGTTGAACGGTCACACTATCTTTGTCTCGTGGATCGACATGTGCGAGGGATGTGCATTTAAGGCACACAATGATTGTGTGCCTGGGTCTTTGCCCCCCGTGGAATACATTCATGAACTAAGATTGAACATACCCAACAAGCGCGAATTGGATGCTGTTTAAAAAAAATTGAGGGAAGAATATTGTGTTCGAAATGTCGGCGCGCGACGTCCATCCGTCGAGCCAGTGATTAAGGATATGTTGGATGAACCTCGATTAACCATCACATACCTTGTCAGACCAACTTCCCCTTCACGCCATTTAATGTTGAAAACTTACGGCCCGTTGAAGGAATAGATGATAGAAGGAAGTAAAACTAACCTTCACCAGGATGCCGGGCTTTACCATTCATGTTACAGGTCCTTTCGTTTGTGTGGATCACTTTGCCTCAGTCAATTCTGTGTAGCAAAGACTGATGCAAGCTGAGGCAACGGGGCGAGAACCTTGTGTTGAGGGATGTAGAAGGAAAGGGAGAGCCAGAGCCAGATCCCCCTCGGATGGACATGTCCGATAAATGTTTTACATGAATTAATGGCGGGGCTTTGGCCGGTACGACACGACACGACCCGCACGTGCAGCACAGCCCCTGCGGTCGTGCCGTGTCGGGCCGGGCCCGACCGAGATGACCCTCCCATGCCTCATATGCTCTCCGAGCAATTACACCATCCTTAGCTTCGTGATTCACTTGAACGGGTGAATTCGGAACTTTTCGCATCAATTCTGATGCGCGAGTGCGGCACGCTATCTCGGAGTTTGATGGCCGATGTGGGTGCCGGACCGCCGATGTTCAATCTCGGCCGCTTGCATCAAACATGGAACTCTGGTGACCGCGTCATTACCCACGAAGTAAGTATAAGTATCCACTTGCCGAGTCGAACCACTGTCTTTCCCCACCATGATCCTCCGTCACCCTACTCTCCGCCCTGACATTCTTGACAGTCAGCCTCATCTGGAAACCCATTTCTGCGGTATAGAAGTGGCACTTCCACATAGACCGCGTGGACTCAGTACTCTCGTACATTCGTGTTCAGACGCGTAGGCCGCGTAGAAATCTTCCCAAAGAGGGACACCGCAACGCATCATGACAACCCCATGGCGGACCCACGCCCAGACCGGAATAATTGTTAGTTGAAACACATTTCAACCTGGCAGATCGTCACATCCGAGGATATGTATGTGCGGTATCAAAACCTGGCACCGTACGTCGTGTTTCTTTGGAGCAACATGGGTTTCATATTTGATTCTGATTTTGATCTCAACAGGCTCCGTGCCGCATCCCGCTCAGCAGTCGGTCATAATGAACTGTTTCAACGGCGACAATGAAACATTCACATCCCTTGTGCAGTGTTTCGAGATCTCGGGGCTTGCCAGTGCTTACATCACAGACCTGGACACCGATATATATAAAAGCTTTGGGAGTGATTGGACGGTGTTCGTCCAGGATGTGAACACAAAAGGAGGTTCTGGAGCTTACCGATGAGTGAACTTATCTGTTGATAAAATGATAACACAATTTTCATTCTCGACAACGAGCAACGTATACGGCAAGTGTTTAGACGAAAGAGAGGTCCATGTTTGAAAAAATACTACGAAGTATCGCAACTGACTCCTCATGCCCGGATACCAGTGGTATCAACAGCGATTAACTGTCCAGTCTGTGTTGTCATATACAAGGTATGTTGCTGAGCAACCTCGCCCCGCCCAAACATAGCCGAAGTCGGGCTATTGAACTCGACAGGATTCCCCGGTGCATTGAGTTGGCGGAGCATACTATTTCCCTGGACAGGCGGAAAGAATACCGTGAGCGTGTCTGGAAGGATCGCCGCCCACACGCACCCCGCTGAATCAAACGCAAAGTCGTCGAATTGGTCCGTCCCATTCGCGGATCCGAGCACCTCAATGGGCCCGGCTTGCGCGACGTTTCCGCCACGCAGGGATATCGGAAACCGCGAGAACATTTTTTTCTGTGAGTTGGTGAAATACAGATCACCGCCGCGTACATGGAGGCCGTTGATGCCGAACGCAGGCGCGGGTGCGTCCGGCCCAAATGCATCATCTTGAGCTGCGATGCGCACGACACCCGTCCGCAGATTGATTTGCCATATTCGTCCCGCAGCGGTGTCCACGCCGAGGACGAGGTCAGACTCCCCTAGAACGGCGCTGAGCCCGTCGAGGAACATGCCATCGGGCACATCTGCAGCCTTGTTGACGACAGGTGGGCCGCCTGAGCTCAAATCAACGCGCCAGATGGCGACAGTGCCGGGGACGGCAGTAATTGTCGTGTCATTGAGCACAAGGGCGATGATCCCTTAAACGTCGAGCTTGACTGCGGCAATGCCGAGGAGAGCAGTGACGTTCGGGCAAAAGTTGGGTTCGGAGCAGTGGGGTCGACCATGTGGAGCGTCGAGGACTCTGGAGAGGTGATAAGAAGTTTGCCGTTTGGTCGCACGGCAAGGTTCTCGAGGAATAGGCCACCAGGTGATTGGAGTACGAGTCTCGTGGGGAACGTGAATGATGCAGCCGCACTTTAAGTTGACCGAGGGTACGGGCCCAGCGCATCCTGTAGAAGGTACTGTGGCAGGAGCTACCCTGGAATGCAAGTTAGGAAAGGCGGTAGAAAAACTCAGAGTAAGAGGGCGACTTCACAGCGGCCAAACAGCAGCTGAGAGAAGAAGCACAGCGTGAGATGTTTTCGGCCCTGCATTCCGAAAAATCCAACACGAGTGAAACTGAACTGCTTTGCCTTGTTCGAGATCGTTCCATCAGACTCCGTTGAAATTGTTGATGTCCCTATTATGTGCATGTTCCGAGCCTTCCTGAGGCTTTACGTCGCAAAAGTGATTTAACCATGGACCGCCTTTGTCAGAAATTTGCTGGATTTCAGCTCAAAAATGTCACTTTCAAGTCCAAATAGCGTCAATTAAACTAGGTATGGTCAGATAGTATCGGTGTCTACGCTCTCAGTTGCAAGGGCTTGTTGTAACCCATGTTCATGTCTGCTGTTGGCAGTCGGGCCGATTGTGACATTTTAAAACCGGGACCACCGACGAAGAATATGTGAATTCAAACGTCGAGAGGGACAATCGAGGAACAACGAAGTCAAACAAGGAACGGTGAGATGGTATCTGCGTCTACGTTCTCGATCCTAGTCTTTATGCCTTGCTGTAACCCCCAGAAGAACCGATGGATGAAGTTACGGCCCGTTCCACGGTCATTGGGAACTTGAGGCACCAGGTTTGCCTCCAGACCGGCATTGTTTGGCCCATCGTGGTGAGCTTCGGTCGGAGTGTGAGCGTGTGTAGGCACTCCCACCCCCTCGAGCTGACCATCATACAATGCATCTTGCAAGTGGGCACCTTCAACTTTAACGTCATCATGTACAGCAACAAATGCTTCCGATGGGATTTCGCCGTTAGCGTCGGCACCCGCGCGCGAGAGAGGTACCTACGAGATGAATGCTCTCGATCCTTCTCATGCGCATCCTCGTGCGTGAATGCACTTTCCTCGGGCTCCGAATTTTGGTTCGTATCTTCTTCCTCCGTGCCGTCGTCGATGCAGTCCTCCGAGTTGCGGTCTTCGCTCAATTCATCCACTTGCAAAGTAAAACATCAGAATGAAATCAAGTGTTTGACTGAGATATTGGACTCACCATGTGCAAATGTGTCCCCGGATAATTGAAAGAGGGGATATCGCAGATGTTGAGCAACATCTTGACTGTCAGGATCGAATCCCTTGGCTTGGTGGAATTGACGGAGGCCAGCATATACACTGGCATCCCAGGAATATCCATGGACTTGTGTATTCAACTGAAGAGACGGGAACCCGTGCTGTTTTGCCTCCTCAGTGCTGAGACGGTCGCCACCTGATGGGTCAAGAGACCAATACACTGGGAAATCGGGCCACCTGAAGGACGACGGCCCAGTTTGAAAATTGATAGTCGGACACAGAAAAAGGTAGCCAGATGGAGTGTCCTCCCTTGTGTTCCCAATTGTGATTTGAAACTTGACGTGGTTCACGAGAGCTGGTTGAAATTCCAAGTTGTAACGGTATTTAACACACAATTCTCATGGCAAGATATAAGACATACCATATTGCTCTAGACTGGATGTGATTTGAAGTTGAGTAAAGATGTGACTTGCTTGTGTGAGCCAGGCAGAGGGGGCGGCAAGCCATATAGTATATGCGAGTGTGTCATTAAACACATCCTCAGTGTTGAAACTGCGACATTACTATGAGATGATGAATTAACAGCATAGACAAAGAGATCAATACCGGGTCCAGTCATTCTCCTGGAGCATTCCACTCATCCCAGGGCTCCAACCTCCAACAATGAAGAATTCTGCATCTGGGAGGGAGGCAATTTTAGCACCTTCCTCAAACTGGCCGTTTGGGGGAAGAACAACAGCTCCGGAAGAAATTGTTGCAGAGGGGGAAAAGGAACCAGATCGAAGTCGGCTTAGAGTGAACACGCATATATGGTGATATGCTTCAAATGTCAGAGAATGAATAGCCGCAGCCTCCTGGTTTGTTTGATCCAAGGAAAGGTTTATTGGTGGGTGGGATTTCCAGGCATAAAAGGTAGAAAAGATGTTACTGCCTTGATTCTTGCCCTCCGGCTCAAGGTCGAAGTCCGCACAGAGCTGGCCATTCGAGCGACGTATTGACAATGTGGAGTGAATCTCCGATCCAATCTCGCAGAAGTATGGTGACCTTTCCACATAGTTGCAGAAGTACGGTGATTGCCTCATATAATCACAGGCCCGCTATGCCGTATGACCGAGTCAGTGGTAAGGACCAAAGTACAGTTCAACTCAGTTACCTGCCACTCGGTCACCTTGCAGAAAGGGAGGAAATTAATACTGAATGTAGAAAAGGACTCGGAGATGGATACATACATAGCATGCATAAGTGTAAACGGTCATAATGGGGGATGCTGAGGCCATAAATTGACCGATTGGTATCAAGTCTAATTCGTTCGCTTGTGAACCTCCAGGACGATCATTGAAAGCGAAAGTCGCACCGCCATTAAATATCGTCGCGTACATTGCACCGGAGCTAGCGGTCCCATACATTTGGACAATGTTCGGGTGGCTTAAGGTCGATGTGAGCACAATACACAGGGAAAATGGACCACCACTCACCGAAGAGACATATACATCTTGACATGTTTCTGCCATGCCTGTGACGTTGAGGTCAAACACTAGACAAAATTGAATGAAATTGATGCACTTCCTCAGCACCATCCCCTTCATACATGGCGACGGTCAAGTCTGTACTTCGGCCGTCGATTTTTGCGGAGTACACCCGTCGAACACAGTGTCGTTCGGATCCGAGTTGGCGGTCAATAACACTCGATTCTCCGTTCACAACGAGTTCCCGTTGAAGGTCGATATCCCCTATCGGAATCATTCGAAAGTCTACCTGATATTTAGCCGCGTCAGGACAGGAACTCACGTTACATACCTGGGGGTCCAACCGGCGCCGCATGATAATGATTCATGTGGTTGTTAAACGTCCCTCCGTCGATGGTGAAATGCTGGGAGCCCGTAAACATACCGCCGCCATATCTGATTTCGGTAAGCCACGAGGCACTGGGCAGCATAGAATGAACAAGAGCCCACGAGGTCAATACGGGCTCTTCTGTTGACCGGTTCGGGATGTATTCCTTGTCCGAGTAGGTGTAGGTGTCCATAGACGTCTGTTGGTGGCGGGGGTAGAGAAGGAAGAGGGTGAGCGCTGGGAACAACAGCCTGTAAGAAGGGTCTAAAATAAGACAACAGCCCTATTTTACTTCTCACGGCATCGCAACAAGGCGATGAGCGACAGCTCGAATGAACGCCCTGTCGACGTTCTACAGAGTGTGGGAAGATTTCCGCGGAGTTTCAGAGGAGTTGTAAGACTCCAAAGGAATCCGTCGACGCCTGGGGTTTGTCCTAACTTACTTTGGTCCTACTTGCTTGGGATAAATTGACGAATAATGCAATATCACAGGCTGAGTTTGGGGCAGTTGAACCAGCGTGTTTTGGTAGAGCTAAAGTCGTAGCAAGTACAGCGGCAGGTTTGCAGCGGCCTATCCCGGTATACCAGCGCCAGCTAATTTCGGGCAGGAAGGCGCAGTCTTGAGAGCGAACCGGGGACAATTCGGGAGAATCCGCAAGGGCGCGGAAGATTTGAACGTTTCAGGCTTTCAGTCGTCGAAGGAGAGATCCCAACGTGCGTCGTGCTGTTTCTTCTAATATTTGAGATGTATTTCTACGTTTGTGCCTTGAAGGGACCAATTTTAGCTAAGCTTGGCGTGGGAGGCTCGAAACCTGCGTGAAACACCTTGAGGTCATTCATTCGGAAGGTTTTCGCTACATAGATACGGGGAGTTCGCAAAGGCGCGAATCCAGTGCTCTGGGGAGTGAAGGAGGGGAGCGTGCTTGTTTTTTTTTTTTTTGAGGAAATAGCGGTTTCGGCTGGGAAATATGTAGAGTAGAGTGGTATGCAAGTCCGAGCTGGAGGTGAGCGGTGGACGTTTATATTGCTGGATTGGATCAAGCTTCCAGAAGGTCGGAGTCGAGTGTGAGCTTCCGAGATTATTTTGCCCGGCACTCTTGAGGAGGCGGCTGCGCGAAACATGGATCAACGAAAGGATGCCATGCATTCGGAGATGAACTGTTTTGTGTAGAAGTTACAGCTGTTTACGAAGGGAGAATTCAAAATCCCAACGTTTGTGTGCACGGATTTGTGTTTGAATCTGTTTTCGGGTTTCTGTGCCATGTAGAGCCCAGGCTTTAAAGTGAGATTGGGGGCGGGAACCGTCGAATGCAGAATTTTGGTGCAGATTAAATTTCGAATATGAACGTTTTTTTCGAATAAGCGTCGAGGAATCGTACCGTGGAGGCTGTTGGCACTCAGGTCCCGGACAGATTGAGAGATGTATCCCGAGGAGAAAAGAACCGGGTGGAAGTTTTCAGAAGCGTCGAATTCATTCAAGACGACTCGGACAGGCAAGGAAGAACAGCTTGTCGATCAACTTGACGCACAGAAATTGAGTCACTTGACGGAAGAGCAAGAGCCCCACGGCCAATAGCCTCGTCAAGAATACATAGGACTCGATTGTGTTTCTGCTGTATGAGCTCACGAACTGCCGTTGTCATGTGAAGGAGCAAAAAGGTCTTGAGTGATCTTCGTCTTGCTACCTTGAACAGAGGGATTCAGCACCGGATCTCAATACTTCGGGCTTCGTTTCCACTAAGCTCTTGCAGGCGCTTGAGGCGGCAGTCTTGAACGTCGGCGAGGCCTACTGTTGAGGCCCCGCGCGTAACATGTTGTCTTGAATTTTGTTATCCCACCGAAGTCGGTGTGTTACTTCAATTCTTGCGCTTGACGGGCCTGTAAATCTCGGGGCGGCTTAGACTAAGTTCTTGCCGCGTCTGGACGTGAATTGTGCCCAACATACAATCCCACTGATCCCGGGCTTCGTCGAATCGTGGTTTTGCGGACGGTTGCGTCGTGAGGCAGCGTTTTGAAGCAAGTCGCGACGCAGCCTTCAAGTTGACAAACCGAGAAACAACCTTTGCGCGGTCTCGGGGCTTGACAATCCAGGCTGAGGGAGTGATGCTGCTGCGGTCTTGCTGGCGGCGCGCTTGAAGAGTTCGACGGCGACGGGAACTTCAAGTTGGCGTCGAAGACCTCGCAGAGTCGATTCGGAAATCGGGACTTGGACCATGCATCCATGAATCCACCGCAGATTTACCAGCCAGCGACCTTCCAAGGCAGTGACCAAAAAGGTGGCACGCAGACGCCATCTTGCCATAGCTGCTAGGCTCACGCAGGCCTCGGGGAAGTGAAGTGCGAGCGGTGTCCGAGTCGTGTCGAAGGCGGAAAGCAAACCGAAGCAATCCCGTAGGGGTACACAAGATCCAATGCCGTGTCAGTGATAATCCAACGACTGGTCGAGCCGAGGAACCTTCCCAAGAGCCCTAGCGCGCGATTCAAAGTCCATTAGAATACTATAGAGGAGCTTGGGATTTATTGTGCATTCAAAAGGACGTCGAGATGGACAGCGATTATAGAGGTGGAAATGCGCAGGGGAGGCTGTCCGAGTCCCTAAATCCGAGTCGTCGGCACTGGTGACTGGACAGTCAATGACCGTGGTGGTCTGTGATGGTGGTCGGGAAGACAGAGAGCAGAGAGCAGCCAACTGTGCGCGGGCTTTGGCCGCGTCGTCGCCAGATAGGGAGCAGCGTAGCCCAAACCTGGATTAATTTCGAGAAACTTTGGAAACTTGAAAGCGGCAAACCTCGCGGAAGACTTAGAGCGTGGCCGGAGCCCCAGTAGCATGCAGAATTCAATACCACACAGGCCTAAGAACTTGCGGTTTTGGAGCCCAAGGTTTGACGTGGTGGCGAGAACGAAAAGAGCCGGCCCAAGCACGTGCTACACCGCCACCCCCTTTTCGCTCACCAACCACGTTCAACTTGCGGCGCTGCGTAGAAGAACACCAATATGTAGGGCAGAGTAGTCTTTGTCTTCCGGCGCAGAAATGCCTCTGCGGCATGTCCTTTGGTAAGACCATTAATATATAGGCTCGACGCGGAATCGAGAGCAGTTTTGCTTTTCGGCCAAAAATACCTCCCTCCCTCCCTCTCCCTCTGTCGCGTTTCAAGCCAAGTTGTTTTCCTCGTTCCTCTTTCCTCCCTTCCTTTCCTTCTCTTGCTTGTCCTTCTCCCACAAAAAAACCAGGTAGCCGCGAAAGAACCAGGTGGGTGGGCGGGTATCAACAGTATAATAGCATCTGCCTACAAGGAGGGCTGCTATGTACATACGAGACGAGAACGTGCAGTGCGATGCGAATGCGATGCGATGTAAGTACGAGTACGAGAGGTATGTATGAGGTATGTACAGTAAAGAGATGAGGGAAAGGAATCGAAAGCAATGAACGAATGTAATGTCTGAATGAGCTCTATAGCTATCTCCCCGTGCTCCGTGCCCCTGCGCCCTTCTCGGCTTTTCGAAAACCATCACGCCCATGAGTAAAAGCGAGAAGGAAAGAAAAGAAAAGAAAATCAGAACCTCCCCCCCGCCGCCCGGATATCCAACGACTCGTCCTTCGCATGCTGCCCCCCAGCCCCAGTCCCTCGCCCATCACCCTCATCAACCCCCCATACCCATACGAATACCCGTCCCCGTCCTCGTCCCCGTCCTCGTCCTGGTGCGGCCGCGGGCCGGCGAGGTTGAGGTCCGAGGCGGAGGCGGCGGGGGTGGGGTTGGTGGAGAAGGGGTTTGGTGGCATTTGGGAGCTGGGGAGGAAGGGGGTGTTAGTAGGGAGTTAATATGGGGGAGAATGCAAGAAGAACGATGCGAAGGAGGGATACGAAGGACGCAAGATACGCCTGCATTCCCTGGGCCGAAAGGCGCCGGGCTGGACGTATGTGCCCGAAGCAACATCGTCCCCTTTCGGCGCAGGGAACGCAGCGGTAGAAAAGAAGATAAAGTAAGAATACGAGGAAGTATTGATTTCCTAGTATTCTTCGGAGGAATGATACGAAGGGGAGAATGCAAAGAGAAAAACAAACGAAGAAAGGAAGAAGGGAACAAAAACAAAACTCCCTACTCCCCCCTGCCGCACAACCCAGGAGGATTAAAGGAAGGAGGAAGGAATGATGCGAATAATAGGTGATAGGACGACGAGGAAGGTACACCGCTCCGAGGCACCGGCACCGGGCGAGGAGCTAGAGACTGGATCGGGTAGAGCCCAGAGCCGAGCCCAGATCTCCCCGAGGGACGCCGTGCTGCCCAGGAAATGTGGTGATAGAAAGAAAGAAGGGAATGTCGGGGTAGAAGGAAGGAATGATGCGAAGGAAGAAAAAGGGAAGAAGAAGAAATGAACACAAAGCAAGGAACACGAAAGGAACAAGAAAGAGGGCAGGAAGGCGGTTCGCCCATAAAAAAGTCAAAAAAAGAAAAGAAAACACTCACTACCCCCCGCTGCCACCCCCACCCCCGTGCCCGCTCCTCAACCCACTCAACCCACTCAACCCACTTCCCCGCGTATGCATCTGCGCGCGCGGTGTTGCCCGAATTGTTGGCGATGATGTGCGCGGCGGCGTCGGCGCCGTATTGGTCTGCTAGTTGGCTGGAGGGGGGGCGGGGTTAGTATTGAGGGTTTTGAAAGGAGGAGGGGGAAGGAGGAGAGGAGGGGAGGAGGGGAGGAAGGGAGGAAGGGGAGGGTAGACGGGAGAATAAATTGGGGGTATAAATTGAAAGCAGAAGAATCGGGGTTAGAAGGGGAAAGTAGGGATGAGAGGAAGACACGTCGGGCGAAGCTCGCGCGCGCGCGCCATTGGTACGAAGCCAACCAACCAACCAACGTCGCGCACTACTCCACGATTCCACGGCGCACGGGCACGAACATGAAAGTCGCTCCGCGACACCGCCAGCACCGTCCTCTCCCTCCCTTCAAAACAACACAAAGAACGCAAACAACGCACCCTCCGCACCCAGTCCCCCTCGAAGCGAAGGGTGGGGCGCGGAAAGGCAGGGCGGAAGGCCGAAGGATAGAAAAGAAGGAAGGGCGAGAACGCCGACCGTAGTACGCGCATCCGCGCACCCGCAAAACAACCACCCTCCGCAACAGCAAACACGATTGGCAGAAGAAACAAGGAGTAAAATAAAATAAATAAAAAAGAGAGCGCTCACCTCGCATACTGCTCCATAATAACCGCCCTCGGCTCGCGACTGAGGCGATAGGCCTTGGGCATCATGCCCTTGCCGAAGCGGTAGGTGACGTGGTTGGAGCAGAGGAGGTCGGCGGCCATTATCGCTGCGGCGTTGATTAGCACGACGTCCAGATGTAAAGAGGTGGAGGGAAGGAACGCCCGAAGAAAGAAGAAGCACAAACACCACGCACCAATATCCACCGGCACCACTGGTGGTAGTACCACCTCGTCAACGCCTTCTCCTGAAACCACCTCGCGCTAACCGTCGCCTCCACGGACGGGCTGAAGTACCCACAGCACCCCAATACGGATTGGATGGTGAGGCGGCCGGTGGCGCCGAGCTCCTGGGACCACTGCTGGTTGACCTTGGCCTCGAGGTTGAGGGTGCGGCGCTTGTAGGTGATGTACCCCGGGACGACAAGCAGGCCACCATCTGCAAAACACCACATGTCTAGGTAGAGCTTAGGAGAGGCCCATAGAGCAGTAGGTCCATAGGCATGTACCTATCTATTAAAGAGGACCATCCTCTATCAAAGAGGTCTGTAGAGCGATAGCGCGGTAGAGCCATAGAGCGATAGAGCTCCATAGAGCTACGTAGATCATCTGCTTCTATAGCAAATCTCGGTTAGGTTCGCCAACGGGATATCTGTCGTCGCAATCAGCAGCTTATCACATGCAAAACCAAGCGAGAAGAGCAAGAGATGGTAAAATAATTGCATTTCATTGCTACACACTACAAAAAGAAAACTACGACTAGGCGGGCCAATAACCAGCTTGAGTACTTGAAGGGAGAGTCCGGGTATCCCCTCAAACCCAGCTTGATGCTTGATGCGGCATTGCTCCGGTTTTAAGACATGAATTGAAGGAGGGAATTGCTTGGGAATTTTGAGGACTTGAAGTCGGCAGGGAAAGCAAAGAGCATTGAGGCCTTGAATTCTTGAGGAGAATTAGATCTTGAGTTTGAGCTCTTGTGGAGGTTGGGGTAAATTTGTGGAGACACTTTTGAAGTGCGGGAGGCTGGGGAGATGGAAGTGGGGGAAAAAGAGGTGTTCGCCGACTTGGAAGTTGACGGGCTTATAAGGTCGAGAATATTGACGGCCGTAGCCTGGATCTTCACGGGAAAGGGGGATCTACAGAGGGCAAGGTAGAGAGGGAAGGATTGTGTAGAGACCGTGCTCCAGATAGCGGCCACCTCGCTATGGCGCTCTACAGAGGTGCCTCGGCTCTACCCGGTGCTACTCCGTGATCGGTGATCTACATAGCGGTCCGGCCTCTATGTGGCCAGGAGGCGTTTCCAGATGACAGGCAGTGTAGACCGCGATTTCACTGACGAACAAAGCAAAGGTGGCGGCGAGTGTGTTGAGGACGAGCTCGGGGGTGTTGGCGATGAGGAGGATGCGGGCTCTCTTGAGGGTGTGGAACTGGGTGAGGAGGGAGAAGACGAGGGCGAGGAGAGGTGACGTGGGCGACCATGGTTGAAAGCGCGTTTGCCACTTTACGTCATTTGAGCTTCACGGTGGGAAGCAAGCGCAAGGCTGTGCCCGGCGATCAATTCTTCGCTGCAGGCAGCAGGCATCATCGAACTTTCAACCATTCTCCATCCCGGCATGATTCACCCAGTACTACTGTAAGGGGGAAAGGGAAGGATCGATAGGTTAGTGGATAGCGGCTTCAGTCTCACCCTTCGACTAAGGACCCTCGTCGTTAGCACTGTAGAAAGGTGGCGGCTCTCCGGGCCGGGTACCGCCACCCCCTTTTGATCTGCTAAAAGGAAACAGGTCAGTTACGTTGGGCAACGCTGCCCAGTCCTCGGTGTCCCATCGATATTTCAAGGTTAGGCTGTGGGGCCTGCGATAGGGAATGTTCTCCACACCCCCCGGCGACGTAGGCCCCTCCTAGTGCCAATAATATTTAATCTTTCAGGCCCGAGTGGATCGGTCTATGGATGCAATTCAACCATTAATTTCTCTTTGGAGTTCACTTCGCAGGCCGAGCGAAGAGACACACGGAAACTCGAACCTGTTTTAGAACCGCAATATTCAGCAGCAGTCCATGTTCAAGTTTACAAGCAATGACAAGTTCAAATAATGAACGGTGAAATGGGCTCGGCGTCAACATTCTCGGTTTCGATAACCAATCCCCTTGCCAACCCTCGTTGTAAACCCCCGATAATATGATGAATGAAGCTACTACCGGTTATGCCGACACTAAGGACGCGAAGCTCCGCTGGATTTGGGTCCTGGTCCATACCGTGAGCCGGTTCCTTAAGAGCATCAGCCGCTGAGAATGGCATTGTAAGTGCATGTACAAACACACTTGTCCTGCGTTCAACTTACTGTTTTGCTCGGCCGGCTCGGTGCTAAAATTGAGTGGTCCCTCATCCTCCTTTGCATTAGAGTCCTCGGTTGATTTACTTCCTACCTGATGATCAGCATTGTCGACATGCGGAACCGTCACGGTGTTTCGTACCATCCTGCTCAACTTCTACCGAGCGCTGCGCGTCCTCCCACTCATCCTCGGTCTCTCCTTCATTAGGGCTATTGTTGGACCAATCTTCCTCGTCCTCGCCATCTTCCTCCACTTGAGATATCAAATCTCAGATCAGAGACAATGAAACTTTTGGCTGCAATGGGGGACTCACCATGGGCGAAGGGAGAATTTACCTCCCGAGATAATCGATATAGTGGTAAGCCTAGATACCGGGCCACGTCTTGACTATCAGGATCAAATCCCTTTGCTCGGTGGAATTGCCGGAGGCCGGCGTAGATACTCGTGTCCCAAGATTTTCCCCAGACTTGTGTGGTCAGCCGAATGGCAGGGAAACCAAATCCTGTCACCTCCTCGGTGCTGAGATGGTCCGCACCGGATGGGTCAAGAGACCAATAGGCCGGACAGTCGGGCCATCTGAAAGACGCCGGTTCAGTTTGAAAGTCGGTCGTCGGACAGATAAAGAGATAGCCGGGTGGAGTGTCTTCCCTCGCATTCCCAATTGTGATTTGAAAGTCAACCCAATGCACCTGAACTGTTTGAAAGGGTATTTAACACACACAATTCCAATAATGGCAATACAAACAAGGTGTACCATAATCCTCTAGATTGGATGTGATTCGAAGGCGACTGAAGATATGATTTGCTTGTGTGAGCCAGGCAGAGGCGGGTCCAAACCATACACTGTATGTCAATGTGTCGTTGCACACATCCTTGGTGTTGAAACTATGACATGGACATAAGACGAATAGTTCACGGCATTGACGAAGGAATCCATACCGGTTCCAATCATTCTCCATGAGCACTCCATTCAACCTTTCTTCCCCAAGGTACCAATTTCCCCCAGAGGATTGTTCCCCTGGGAGGTATGCAATCTCAGCACCCTCCAGAGGTTGACCATTTGGGGGAAAGAGGAAGACAGCTCCAGAAGAAATTGTTGCGGAGCTGGAAACGGAAACGGTTCGATGTTGGCATAGAGTGTACGCGCATATCTCGTGATATTCTTCAAGTGTCAGAGAATGAATAGCCGCGGCCTCCTGGCTTGTTGGATTCAAAGAGAGATTGACGGGTGGGTGGGATTCCCTGAGGTATAAATTATAAAAAATGTCATTGCCCTCGTTCTTGCCATCTGGCTGAGGGCTGAAGTCCACACAGAGCCGGCCATTCGAGCGACGTATCGACAACGTGGAGTGCATCTCCAATCCAATCTGATACGGCGATCTTTCCACATAAGTGCGAGCCTGCTAAGACCGTATGACCGGGTTAGTGATAATAAAGCCCAAAGCATAGTTTAACTCAGTTACCTTCCACTCGGTGACCTTGTAGAAAGGGAAGAAATTAATGCGGAAAAAGAGATGGATCTACATACATAGTATGCATAGATGTACACGGTCATAATAGGCGATGCTGAGGTCACGAATTGCCCAAATGGTATCAAATCTGATTCCTCCATTCAATCAACCTCCAGGAAGACAATTGCAAGCGAAGGTCGCACCGCCATGGAATATTGTCGCACACATGGTATCTGACCTCGCGGTCCCATACATTTGGACGATGTTCGGGTGGCTTGAGGTCGATTTGAGCACGGCATCCAGGGAAAACGGACCACAACTCACCGAAGAGACATATACATCTTGACGTGTTGCTGCCATGCCTGCGACATCGAGGTTAAACACGATATAAAAAGAGAATATAATTGACACCTCCTCAGCACCATCGCCTTCGTACATCGCGACGGTCAAGTCCGTATTTCGGCCGTCGATCTTGGCAGAGTAAACCCGCCGAACACAGCGGCGTTCATGTCCAAGTCGGCGGTCGATAACACCTGATTCTTCGTTCACCATCAGTTCCTGTTGAAGGTCGATATCTCCCATCGAAATCATGCGAAAGTCTACTTGATATTTTAGCATCATCAGGACAGGAGCTCACATTACATACCGGGAGGTCCGACCGGCGCCAGATGATAATGGTTCGTGGTGTTGTTGTTGTTGTTGAACGTGCCTCCGCCGATGGTGAAATACTGGGAGCCAGCAAACATACCGCCGCCAAACCTGGAGGGGGGGCGTAAGCCACGAGGCAACGCAAGCGAGGATTCGGAAGAGCGCACGATGTGTATATAGGGTCTTCAGCGCTTGAGGGAGGAGTATATTCGTCGTCGGAGTAAGTGCCAGTGTCCATGGATGCTCGTCGACTGGGATGGTGGGGGTGGGGAAGGAAGAGAGAATAAGCGCTGGGAACAGCTTTGAGCGCTGTAAGAAGCGACTAAAATAGGACATCAGCTGTTGAGCTGCTCGGTTCTGACGGCATCGCAACAAGGCGGTGAGCGACGGTTCGAATGAACGCAACGCGTAGCAGCCTATCGCAATATGCGCCAGTCAATTTCGGGTAGGCGGGAAAACGTTTTAGTTTGGTACTTGGAGTGATACGGGAGGGAGTAAGATCGTGAATGCGGCTCTCGCTCCGGAACGTTGCAGACAGTTAGTCATTTTTGTTGGCAAGAATTCGATTTGTAATGGAGCCCCGAGTGACGTTAATCTTCTTCAATTGTGAGGCCCCAAGCCCCAGGCAGACAACATCCGAGACTAAGGCCCACGCCGCAGTGCTTGCGGAGGGGAAATTCCAAGGTGCCAATGCGTGCGCGGTCTGTTATTGATATTCGTTGTAACTGAAATGTGAAAGACCGGAGACTGGAAGAAGAGTGGCTAATTACTCATCTCTGCCCTCAAGAATTCGGTTCACGAAGGACTGCCGCCGAATCGTGAGCCGCAGAGCGCCGAGCGAGCTACGGCCCCAGTTAAAATCGCACTCTGTCCGTCGTCGAAGGAGAGATCCCAACGTGCGTCGTACTTTTCCTCGCTGGGATTGGTGTGAAACCGGCGTGAAACATCTTGAGGTCGGGTTCCTTCATTCGGAGGTTTTTCGTTACATGGATGAGTTTGCGAAGGCGTAAATCCAGTGCTCTGGGGAGTGAAGGAGAGGTGCGTGCTTGTTTTGAGCCGGGACGCGATCAATGGCGGATTCAAGTTGGGAGAGGCAACATGCGAGAGAGCGAACACGTTTTCACCAGAAAGAAGTCTGCGCGAGCGCAGGGGGATCTTGCCTAGCAATGCATGCGACATTTTAGGAAATACCGATTTCGGCCGGCAAGAGCGGTTGCAGTGTAGCAAGTCCACGTTTGTATTGCTGGTGACATGCAGTTGTAATTTTAGATCGAGACTTCAGGGCGGGGAGTCCGTTCGTTTGAAATGCACCTGCGCGGAACAGAGAAAAGCGAAAAGATGCCATCCATGGCCAGATTCTATAGGCCGATGCAGTGCTGACGTTGTCAATCCGCCGGAGTGGCTGGCCGTAGAGATGATTACCAGTGTGTGCGGAGGGAAAATTTTGACTCCCAACGTGTGTGCAGGTTGGATTTCGAATATGAACAAAGGAACGAGCGCAAATGATCGGGAGAGAAGGATCGAGTGAGTGAAATGAGTATTGTGGCAATGAGGCAGGGAGAGCGAATTTTTCGAATAAGTGTCGTGGGATCTCAGCCGGGAGCCTGTCGGCACCTAGCATCACCAACGGATTGAGAGCTGTAGGATAAAGTATCCCGAGAAGAAAATTGCCGTGACCACCAAGTAATCGAATCGAGAATCAGAACAGCGCTGAGTTACAGAGGAACACGAGACGAGAGCATCCAAGTAACAAACACTTGACGAAGGACTTGGCGCGTCCGAGCCCCAGTAGCTAGTGATTCGGAGCAATACACAAAGAGACTCGAGTGTAGAAGTCCGTTTGTGCGTTCCGTGGTTAAAACTCGTGATGGCGATACCGCTGCAAGATGCCAATGAATTGCTGGGACGAAAAGTTGAGACCCAGGAAAAACCCCACTTCAAAAGTCAAATTACGAACGAGGGTCGTCGATTTGGGCCTCGAAAAGCTACATTTCGGAAAAGGAAATCACAACAATTGAGGAGGCTCAAACGGCCAAATTTTCGGAGGGAGCTTGGCGGGGCTTGTAGGATGGAGTATACCGAGAGGGAAATCATCATCGAGAGTTGCAGAACCGCGCTGGTCGCCACCAGCGCGGTGGCGGAGGTCGAAGCGCGGGACTGTTTGAAGGCCACATGTCGCAGGGAACCAGAGAAAAAACAATCAAAAGAGTCCCTAGAATGTAGAAATTCCGAGTCAGAACCAGAACTAGTACTGGGCCGCGAGACGAGAGCAGGCGAGAGCATCCAAGGCAAGATCCAAGACTTGAAGCGACCGGGACCAGTAGCTCGTGAGTAAATCGAAGGAATACACACGAATTGCAGTGCCGTTGAGCCGAAGGAGCTTTGACGAATTCGCCGGCGTCGTGGGAAGGAGCAGAAAAGCGACGGCTCTCCGGCCCGAGCACGTGCTACACCGCCACCCCCTTTTCGCCCACCCTCGCGCACGAAATTTGAAGCGCATTTCAATTTTCAAAACTTCCGAGATATATCTGGAAGTCGGGTCATATCCATCCGGATTGACCCTCGAGCAGAATAGCTCTTCGAAGAATCGTGCTGCGTTTGTTTCGGACAAACCATCCTTCGTTTGTTTTCCTCTCGCCGACACGAACGAATCAAAAAGAACCGGGGAATACATAGGTAGGTGGGTATCAACGGTATAATAGCGTCTGCCTGCTAGCTAGGTACATACGAAACGAGACGGGAAAGTGCAGTGCGATGTGGTGCGATGTGATGCGAATGCGATGTAAGTACGAGGTACGATGAGGTATGAGGTATGTAAAAAAAGGAAAACGAAAACGATGAATGAATGGACGTCTGAGCTCTATAGCTACCTCCCCGTGCTCCGTGCTCCGTGCTCCGCGCTCCCGTACTCCCCACACGGTTTTAACCGAACGACAACTCCCGCACCGCGCCCACGATGAAGTTCCACGACGCAAAGCAAAAAAACTCAGAACCCCCGCCCCGCCCCGATATCCAACGACTCGTACTTCGCATGCTGCCCCCCGGCCCCTTGCTCGTCACCCTCCTCGACGCCACCATACCCATATGAATACCCGTCCCCCTCCTCGTCCCCGTCCTCGTGCGGCCGCGGGCCCGCGAGGTTGAGGTCCGATGCGGATGCAGCGGGGGTGGGGTTGGGGGAGAAGGGGTTTGGTGGCATTTGGGCGCTAGAAAAGTACGTTGTTGGTTAGCAAATACGTTGTTGGTTAGCATGCGGTGGAGGGAATGATTGGAAAAGAAGCAAAAAGGAGGGGGATATACTGCGTTCCTGAGCCGGGCGAGATCGAGGATCTAGGCATCAGGTAGATATATGCCTAGGTCCCCGACCGCGCTGCTTCCCGGGACAACCGCAATGCAGTGATGCAGAAAGGAGGGACTGATACGAAAAAAGAAAACGAAGAAAGACACCGCAATAACGCAAAATGCGCCACTCCACTGCCCGACTCGCGGTGGGGTGAAGAAAAGATGGGAAGAAAGGAATATTGGAATGGGTATCGAGTCGAAAAAGAAAGAGTATGAAGAAGGGAAAAACACCAGTAGGGAATGCGGGAAAGAAAGGGGGAAAAAAGGACGGGAAGGAAGGAATGAAGGAGAAAAAGTAAGAAATGGTACGAAGGAAGGAGGGATGAAAATACACTACATTCCTCGACTCAAAGGTATCAGGCTGGGAGCTACGGGCGCGACATACGCCTACGTCCCTCGGGGACGCCCGAGGGACACGCTGGTTGCCTTTCGGTCCGGGGAGTGTGGTGATAGAAGGAATAAAGCGAAGAAAAGGAAGAAAGAATACGAAGAAATAAACGAAAAATGATACCAAGGAAGGCGCGAAAAAAAACAAAGAAAGAACACTCACTACCCCCCACTCCTGCCACTCCCCAACCCACTCAACCCACTCCCAGTCCCGCGCGTATGCGTTTGCGCGCGCGGACCGGTGTTGCCCGAGTTGTTGGCGATCATGTGCGCGGTATTGGTCTGCTAGTTGGCTGTACGGGGGTCAGTTTAATGCGATTTTCAGATCAGGGATGAAGGGGGAGGAAGGGCGAAGTAGAGGAAGGAAGGAAGGAGAAGAAGGGGGAATAAATTGCGAGAAGAAGGGTGAATAAATCAAAAGTAGAAGGATCGGGTTAGAAGAAGAAGGTAGGGATGGGAGGAATACGAGAGGAACACGAGGGAAGACACGTCAGGCGCGCGCGCGCGGTACCGTTGCTACGAACGCCAGCCAACCAACCAACACCGTGCACGACTCCACTGAGCACGGTCCGCGACACAACTAACGCTGTCGACGCGTCCTCTGCCTCCCTTGAAAACTACACAAACACAGCAAACAACGGAAACGACGCACCCTCCGCACCTCAGTCCCCCGGGCCCCCTCGAAGGGTGGGCGCGGAAAGGCAGGGCGGAAAGGTCGAACGAAAGGAAATAAGGAGGGAGAAGGGAGAAGAAGGGGGCGCTAAAGCCGGAGAGGTGCCCGCCGCGCATCCGCGACACAAACCACACGCCTCCTGAAAAACGAAACAAAAAACAAAGAGCAGAGAGAACGCTCACCTCGCATACTGCTCCATAATGACCGCCATCGCCTCACGACTGAGGCGGTAAGCCTTTGGTATCATGCCCTTGCCGAAGCGGTAGGTGACGTGGTTGGAGCAGAGGAGGCCGGTGGCCATTATTGCTGTCGTGGGGGTTAGTACGACGCGTGAAAGGAAACACAGACAGGACGAGGGGGAAGGGGGGTGGAGGAAGGGAAGCGACCTAGACGATAGGCCTTTAGCGTCATGCCCTTGCCGAAGCGGTAGGTGACGTGGTTGGAGCAGAGGAGGCCGGCGGCCATTATTGCTGCGACGGTGATTAGTACGACGCAAAATTGAATCGAATCAAGGACGCACCAATATGCACCGGCACCAACCCAAAGCTAACAATATACCACCGCGTCAACGCCTTCTCCGGAAACTCCAAAGACTGCTGCTCGCACCCCGGCAGTATGCTCCTCGAATAACACATCGCGCTAACCGTCGCCTCCACGAACGGGCTAAAGTACCCACAGCACCCGAGCACGGATTGGATGGTGAGGTGGCCGGCGGCGCCGAGCTCCTGGGACCCTGCTGGGTGACCTTGGCCTCGAGGTTGAGGGTGCGGCGTTTGTAGGTGATGTAGCCTGGAACGACGTGCAGGCCGAAGGTGATCCAGAGAAGGGGAACAGATTAAAGGCAGCGGGCCGAGGTATCCTATCAGACTGACGAACAGAGCAAAGGCGGCGGCAAGCGTGCTGAGGGCGAGCTCGGGGTGTTAGCGACGAGGAGGATGCGGGCGTTCTTGAGGGTGTGGAAGTACGTTAGGAGGGAGAAGACGAGGGCGCAGAGGGAGTAGCAGGAGAGGACGATGTTGGCGACGAAGAGGATGATCTTGAAGGGCGTCCAGCGGTTGCCACTTTACGCTCATTTGAGCTTCATGGTGGCAGGCTGCCACAACTTGAAGCAAGCGCAACGAGGCTGTGCCCGGCGATCAATTCTTCGCTGCGGGCATCATTGAATTTTCAACCCAACCTTCTCTACCCCGGCATGATTCACCGAAGTGTAAGGGGAAAGTAAGAAGCGACAGGATAGTATGATAGTGGGTCCACTCTCAGCTTCGACCAAGGACCCTCATCGTTGGCACTGTGGAAAGGTAGCTTGATCCGGGCCGGGAGGGTGCACCGCCACCCCCTTTTTATCTAGTAAAAGGGAAACGGGTCAGTACTAGGTTGGGCAACCTTGCCCAGTCCTCGGTGCCCGATCGATATTTCAAGGTTAGATACGGAATGTTCCCCACGCCCCCCAGCAACGTAAGCCTCCTTCTAGTGCCAATAATATTTCAAGCCCCGAGTGGATCGGTGCATGAATGCAATTCAACCATTTTTTTCTCTTGGGAGTTCACCTAGCAGGCCGAGCGAAGCCATAGAGGGAAAATCTAACCTGCTTTAGAACCGCAATATTCACGTGGGCGCTATGGCTGGAAAAGTAATAAAGATTTAATGCAGCAGCAGTCCATGTTCAAGCTTGCAAGCAATGACAAGTTTAAATAAGGAACGGTGAAATGGGATCGGTATCGAGATCCTCGCTTTCGGTGACTAGACCTCGTTGGAAACCCCCGATAATGCGATGAATGAAGCCGATACCGGTCCTAAGGACACGAGACTCCGCTGGATTTGGGTCCTTGTCCACACCGTGAGCCGGCTCCTGACGAGCTTCGGCCGATGAGAATGGCATTGTGAGTGCATGCAGACACACTTGTTCTGCGTTCAGCTTACCATTTTGCTCGCGCGGCTCAGCGCCAAAATTGAGCAGTCCCTCATCCTCATTTGCATCACAGTTCTCGGTTGATTTATCGCCTAACCGATGATTAGCGTTGTCGGCAGGCGGAATCGTGTTTCGTACCATCCTGCTCCACTTCTACTGAACTCTGCGTGTCCTCCCATTCGTAGTCGGTCTCTCCTTCATCGGTGCCATCATCAGACCAATCTTCCTCCACTGCAGATATCAGAGATCAGATGTAAAGAAACTTTCAGCTGCCACGGGTGACTCACCGTGGGCGAAGGGAGAATCCACTTCCCGAGAAACTTTATAAAGCGGCTCTCCCAGATGGCGCGCGACATCCTGACTCTCCGGATGGAATCCTTTGGCTTGATGGAATTGGCGGAGGCCAGCGTAGATGCTTGTGTCCCAGTAATATCCTTCGACTTGTGTAGTCAATTGAAAAGAGGGGAACCCGAGCTGTGTTGCCTCCTCGGTGCGGAGACGGTCAACACCTGATGGGTCGAGAGACCAATAGGCTTGGCACTCGGGCCACCTGAAGGACGATGATCCAGTTTGAAAGTCGGTCGTCGGACAGAGAAAGAGATAGCCGGGTGGAGTGTCCTCCCTCGTGTTCCCGATTGTAATTTGGAACCTAACCGTGTTCACGACAACTGTTTGAAAGTGGATTCAACATACAATTCCAACGATAAAATACAAGGCATACCATAATCCTCTAGATTGGATGTGATTCGAAGACGACTGAAGATGTAATTTGCTTGTGTGAGCCAGGCGGAGTAATAAATTGGGCAATCCAGAGTATATGCAAGTAAACGGTTGCACACATCCTTGGCGTCGAAACTACGACATCGACATGAGACGAGTAGTTCACGGCATTGACGAAGGAATGAATCTACCGTGTCCAATTATTCTCCATACGCACTGCACCTTCCCCGAGGTTCCACTTCCCATCATAGAATTGTGTCCCTGGGAGGTATGCAATCTTAGCACCCTCCTGAAGCTGACCGTTCGGGGGACAGAGGAAGACAGCTCCAGAAGAAATTGTTGCGGAGCTGGAAACGGAGCCAGATCGATATCGGCGTAGAGTGAACCAACATATATGGTGATATTCTTCAAGTGTTAGAGAATGAATAGCCGCGGCCTCCTGGCTTGTTGGATCCAAAGAAGGATTGACGGGTGGGTGATATTCCCAGAAAAAATTAACAAACAATTCACTGTCCTCATTCTTGCCATCCGGCTGAGGGCCGAAGTCTGCACAGAGCCGGCCATTCGAACGGCGTATCCACAACGTGGAGTGGATCTCCGAATACTCCTTGCTCTTGTTTCCCACATAATCGCGAGCCTGCTAAGACCGTATGACCGAGTTAGTGATAATAAAGCACAAAGTACGGTTTAACTCAGTTACCCTCCATTCGGTGGCCTTGCAGAACGGGAGAAGATTAATGTTGAAAATAAAAAACGAGATGGAGATACATACATAGCATGCAGAGATATACACCCTCATAATAGGCGAAGCTGAGGCCACGAGGTGGAGTGGTATCAAGTCTGATTCCTCCATTCGTGAACCTCCAGGATGATCATTGAAAGTGAAAGTCGCACCACCGTGAAATATTGTGGCATACATGGCATCTGACCTAGCGGTCCCATACATTTGAACAATGTTCGGGTGACTGGGGTCATCTTGAGCACGACACACAGGTAAAACGGACCACGACTCACCGAAGAGACATATTCACCTTGACGTGTTGCTGCCATGCCTGCGACATCGAGGTCAGACGGCACATACTAAAACAAAAGAGGATTAAGCACACGTACCTCCTCTGCCCCATCACCTTCGTACATAGCGACCGTCAAGTCCGTATTTCGGCCGTCGATTCTTGCGGAGTACACCCGCCGAACACAGTGGCGTTCACGGCCACGCCGGCGGTCGATAATCCCCGACTTTTCGTTCACCGTTAGTTCCTGTTGAAGGTCGATATCCCCCATCGGAATTGTCCGAAAATCTACTCAATATTAGCATCCTGGTGAGAGGAACTTGCGATAACAGTTACTTGGTACTTCGGCCGGGGGCGGATGATAATGGTTTGTGTTGTTGTTGTTGAACGTGCCCCCACCGATGGCGAAATGCTGGGAGCCAGCAAACATACCGCCGCCAAACCTGGAGTGGGGGCCGTAAGTCACGAGGCAGCGTAAGTGAGGATTGTGAAGAGCCCACGACGTGTATATGGGGTCTTCGGGGCTTGAGGGAGGAGCGTATTCGTCGTCTAAGTAAGTGCCGGTGTCCATAGATGTTCGTCGACTGGGATGGTGAAGGTGGGGAAGGAAGAGAGAATAAGCGCCGGGAATAGCTTTCGTGCTGTAAGGGATTAAAATAGCGGCTGTTGAGCTACAGCTTCGCTTCTCACGGCATCGCAACAAGGCGCTGAGTGACGGCTTGAATGAACGCGTCGTCAGGACCGAAGTCGGATCCTCCATCCGCTATAGAAAGTTACCAGTGTGTGCAGAGGGAGAACTAAATTCCGGGCCCAACGTGTGTGCGCACAATATTAATATTGTTTGGAATCTGCCTTTGATTTCTGGTCATGTGTAGCCCACGCTTGAAGGTCTTTAATGTGGAATTGGAGCGGGAACCGTCGATGCTGCGTGTGCAGGTCGAATTTGAATATGAACGAACGAGCGCAAATTATTTGGCGAGTGAAGGGATTCGAATTTCGAGTTGCGTTTGTTTGTGCGGACGACGCGAGCTCCGAATACCGCAAATGTCGAGGATTCACATCGTGCAGGCTTTAGGGAAATAAAGTCTGAAGTCCCTCGAGGAGAAAAGTACGGCCGGGCGGCCGAGTCATCGAGAGTTGCAGAACCGCGCCGATTATCAGCGAGGTGCCGGAACTTGAAGCGCCGGACTATTTCAAGGTGATATTTCGCAAGGAACCAGAGGAAGCACAGTCGAAGGATTCCTAGAACGCCAGTGTAGAAATTCAGAACTTGGCCCAAACTTGGCCGCGAGAGCAGGCGAGAATATCCAAAGCAACATCCAAAACTTGAAGCGGCCAGCCCCAGTAGCGAGTAAGTGAATCGAAGTAATACGCAAGAATTGCAGTCGTTGGCTTTGACGAATTCGCCGCCATCGTGGTTTGGTCGTCGTGGCACAAGGGGGTAAAGTTTTGTGAAAAGAGGAACCGGACCCACTTTTTGAAGTTAAGCCAAGGTCGGCGAACCACCCTACCTCGTAAGCACATCCACGTCAGCATTCCATCCCCATAAGGGAATTTATCACGTGTCGACTCCCGCCAAATTCCAGCCACGCACAAAAGACGCTGACATGCAGGGGAAGTCTATCCCGCGAAACAGTAGCACCCTATTGTGCTGCTTTTATCCCATGGCTAATAAATCTTCTGACGGAGACCAAAGGAAATGCATTCCTGTCAAATTTCGACCCAATTTTCGACGTAGTACGCGCTATTTATTTAAACACGTTCAGCGGACCTCACTGTGGAGCGCAGAGATGTCTCCATGCAACTTATCTCCCACAGCGACGCTTTTCACGACCCCCTCCAGTCGAGATGCAAGCATCACAAATCCAATTGTCGGGAACACTGCCTCGCTCCAGACAAGCCAGATGGTACTGCGCAGGAAGATAATGGGTAAGAGGACCACAAGATAGAATGTGATCTATCTCACCCATTTTGTTTGGCAGTCCTCCATTTTGCAGCGTGCAGTGTTTTTGGCGGTGATCGAGTCGGACTGGGGATCAGCGGAATTGCCGCAAATACATTCCGCAAGGGCGGATGTGTAATCTTCCAGGTACGTTGGCCGTGTACGTTTCCTAGTTGGACGTCTTGACACTCCCGGCTCGTCTGGAACAGCCCCGGGTACAGGAATAGCTGGGGGGATATCTGTAACCGGCGACATCGCCCTATCACTGTTCAGCTCAACGGCGTCAGAATTCTGACAAACAGATCAGAATAGGAGGCATAAAAATTCCAGAGAGCGCACATTCTGGTCACCTTCCCCTCGCAGAGCACTGTGTGAGATTGATTGGGTTACAATTGGGCCCTCAGCGTGTGCCGCGGGTAAATTCGATGCGGAGGTGTCAAGAACGTTGGACCGCGATGAGTGTTCACCCTCGATTGAACCCATTATCGCTAATGGCGGCGTGGAAGACCCAGAGTAGCCCAAGGCGGGCGGTGATCCTCGTACGTCAAACGGTGGATCTCCAGATGTCGGGATAGGAGAGGCACTTCTAGAGAGCCGATCCGAGCCATCGTTCGAGCCAGAGTCCGACTCAGTGCTGCTCTCGGCATCAGGCTCTTCGTGTAGTGTACTAGAATAAATATAAGAGCTGGATGATAGGTCAGAGGAAGAATTAAACCGACCTTAAAGCGAGTTTG
Organism: Mycena metata; assembly: GCA_029378385.1. Lineage (NCBI taxonomy): Eukaryota > Fungi > Basidiomycota > Agaricomycetes > Agaricales > Mycenaceae > Mycena > Mycena metata. Next base: position 848,692 of record JARKIB010000022.1, read on the forward strand.
GAACTGTGTGCCGTCGAAATGGCCAAAGCGGGTTTAACCTTCTTTGTCCGCTTTTCCTTTCCTTCTTTGATCTTCGTCAACAGCGCCAACATCCAAGTATTCTCGTTGTCCGAGAGCCCCCACAGGTGAGCGTGTCTCGTGATTGGAATCTGTGGATGGTCGTTTTGAAGATGATACCTGAGGTTGTAACGCCACACCGTTGGCTCGCTAGAGTCGCATTCGGGACAACGTAATTGAACATTGGAGCAAGGTGAGTTTTGGGAACTGGATTTTGCGGCCGTTGAATAATTAAATTTCTTGACCAAGTTCGAGCAGCCTTTTGACGCCTCCATGTTAACGGTCATTCCCCCCCCTGCGGAATGACTCTTCTTCAAGAAAAATCGGCACAGACGAGAGGGACCTCCGCAAAGCCCGCAGGGCTGAGCGTTGCGGTTAACCTTGGGATCATGTAGGATGTGGGCGCCAAGATGGGCCAGTACTGTCTGGGGATGCTGAACATCGAGGACAAAGGGTGAGCTGCAGTAAGGACACATGTGGGCATCAGTGTCATCGAGACCTTCAACGGCGTCGTCGGGCTCGCAGATAAAACATGCACGACCTAACAGTCATAAATGAGTCTAATTTTGAAATGCAGGGACGGGTAAACCTACCCGCTGCTTCGCGATATGGAAATTTCGAGGTTGAAACCGTGCCCCATGCCGTAGTCGAACGCTTTATGGAATGTTGGCGCCAACAACTCCCACATTTCAGTGGGCGCCGTACCCGCTGGAAGGTATGTTGCAGGATCTCCAGAAAACACAGAAAGTGGGTTCCTTTCGTCGGCCGCAGCGAGCGTCGCTGGTAGGACGCTGATGTTTCTGCGGAGCTGATCCAAGAGCTGCAGTAAACGGGATCCAGGAACCGCCGCGACCGAGGATACTACCGGCGCCGCCGCGGTCTTAGGGGTAACTTTTCTGGGATTATGTGTACTCGTATCTGATCTAGCCGTCACCACGCCGGGCGCTTGAACGGTGGACGGTACATGCTGAACCGGCGCCTTTGGAGCAAAAAAGCTCTTCAAGGATAAATCTTTGCGCTCAGTCCCCGCCTTGTCTCGTTTGAATTTATTCCCATCGCAGGTCGGGGTATCCTCGTGGGTGTAGATGAGGTTCTTGATCCCTCCAGGTCCGTAGCCTAGAAGCGTCCGGCAGACTGGGCAGGTAGCTTTGCCAGACTCAATTTCGTCCTTCTTCCACTTAAGATCCAGCGCCGCGAGCTCCTTTTAATTGTCAACAACAATTAGGTACATCACATTGTGAGGAAACTTACTTCTGGCGTATATTTGCGCTTCTCCTTCATCTCGAGGTCGTCAGAAGATCAAAATTTTAGAGATCTGCGCCTTTGTTTGCTAGTGAATTGCCGACGCGCCTTGCCAAATACGCACAACTTTTGTTCTCATTGGGAATTTGGGTGGATATGGGTAAAATAACACTCCAAATACGTGCAGAGTGTGCATATGGGACCCTCTGGAAGGAAGGAAGGAAGGAAGGAAGTAGTATAACTGCAGAGGTCCCAATAAGGAACAAGCAGGCTCTGTACCGACGTACAACGCGTCCTAGTGTACGCTACAGATATCTACTGCTTCGACGCTGTGATAGGCTATCTACCTCCGAATGAAAGTAATAGACGTCTCACGTAAAAGCTGCGTAGAAAGGGCATGAGGTGCTCGCAGGCCTAACCATGAATCCTAAATACAACGGGGAAGAACCGGGGAGTCTCTTGGAATGCACTGAGAATGAGGAAGATGTACTTAGCGAACAGTTGTACTGCATTCCGTGACGCCGCGACCTTCAGCATGAAGTCGTAGTTGGGAATGACCCCGTACAACCCCCAGATCGCTGGCTCGCAGATAGCGAGGGAGTCCAGAAACCTGGATCTGAGTTCGACGATGTGCGCCTGGTGTGAACAGTCAAAAAGTGCGTGTACCTCATCCTCCACCCCTTGCCGGCAGAACCGACACAGCCTGAACTCCCGCGGCACCGCCTCCCTGTATCGCGCAGGGTAACGGAGACGCTCAGAGCTAAGGTTGTGGTCCCCGAGTAAAAGGCTGGTCATAGCCTTTCGATGTGAGGGCACGGCGACCATTACTAGGTAATGTCGCAGTCGCCGGGAGACCAAAGCCAGAGACTTGTCCTTCCCGGGCTCCAGGCGGTTGCGTAGCATGTGTGTTTTGACGAGTGTGTCGACGTCGCGCTGTAGGTCATCGTCAATGATTTTGATGACCTGCTTGATGATGGCGTCCACGGAGTCGCGAGAGAGAAGGTCGTCCGGGGTGACCTCAATGACCGTCGATAACCGCCTAAGCATGATAACGATGTCTGACGCCCATCCCGGTTTCCCTTCCCGCAGCAACGCCATCGAGTCCATCAGCGCCGAGTGAACGACACGAGTCTCATCAACCTCCACCATGTACTTTAAGCGCCCGAGTGCCGTTATCAATCGTCGAGCGCGGATCGGCATCTGGCCAGTTTCCGTGAACAAGACGGCGAGCATTGAATGAGAGTTCAGGCCCAGCAGCCGACGGAGAAAAGAGTGCTGCACATCCATGTGCTCCTTGAGCAGCCCCTCGTCGACATCTATGGCCAATTCGCACCCGGAGATGAGATAACAGTCCACCCTCGCCATGTAGAGCAGTAGTCCCTCCCGTACAGGTAGAGTTCCAATCCTGTGTTTGAGCGCGAAGAGTGCATTGCTGATAGCCCTTGCTTTAGACGCTTTGACGGCGTAATGCCTTGCGAGAACGTTAGCGTGGATCGGTGTGAACCAGAGTCCGACATATTTGAATTCCCAGACGAGCTCGACGATGAGGTCCCCGATGCGCAGTACTGGCAGAACCGACGGTAGAGGGCCAAAGATCATCCACTTGGACTTCTTGGCGCTCACGAACGCGCGCTTGTTCTTTCCCCAAAGGAAGAACATGTTGACTTTAGACTGGAACGCGAGGAACGCGGTGGACATGATAAGGTTATCGTCCGCTTGTTCCGCCTGTGAGACCGGCCGTCCTGCCAGATGAATATCATCCTTGTGGGGAGGGAGCCGGAAGTCCGCGAAGTAGATGTTCCAGAGAGTCGGTGACGCCGAATCCCCCGTGAAGAGTCCAATGAGGGAGCGGAATGGGAGGGAGTACTCATCTCCGAATTTCACCGCATATCTCATGCGCGCGTAGAGCATTCGCATCAGGTCGAAGAAAGGACCCGAGACGCCCGCCGCGTACATGTCTGTCCACAAGCGCCCGATGTCGGTATACGGGAATGCGTTAGTCATGTCGCCGAAAAACACATACAGGGTTTTCCCCTCTGCCCGTGCACGGTGTATCGCACACAGCAGAATGAAAGAATTGTCGTCGGTCCGATGATTTTGCTGAAACCCGTTCTGGGATTCTGGAATGATGCTGTTCGCCGCGGCCCACTCACGCAGCCGTCCGTCAAGCAGAAGGGTGAGGACCTTTAGCAGACAGCACTCCAGCCCTACTAGTCTATAGCTTTCTGGGTCATCGACCGCCCTCCCCTGCTTCAAAATGCCGATGAGAAGCGTTACGAGCCACTGCTGTGGGGCGTCGACATCATCGAGGCAAGTGTTGAACAGAGTTACGAGCGCCGTATTGGGGATCGTCATGATTTTTGCGTACGACACGCTATCAATGCCGTGCGCGCTGCGAAAAGATTTCAGTCGCAGTTTCCTCTTGATGCCTTGGATATCCCTCTCCGTCACTCGCCGCGAGAAGAACTGCTCCGGGGTGCGGTCTCGAGTTTTGCCCGGGATCGATGCACTCAGAGAGGTCACGATATTGTGCAGTTCGGCGTCAAAGAAGTCGGGGAGGGTGTCCGGCGGGTTAATTCGAGCCTTGAATGAGTCGTGCAGTTGATCAATTGTTACCCGCGGTTTCGTAGGTCTGTCGTCCAACCACAACTTTGCCAGAAACCAGAACGGCTTGCTCGATTTACCGTCGCACGCGAGAAGCTTCATCAGGTTGCTGTTGAGAATTTCGCGGACTCTTTGACGGCCCCGATGCGCGATATCTGGGTCAATAATCTCCTTCCGCTTTATAACGGGTAACACCACCACCTTGTTCTCTGCGCATTCCGGCAGCGTCGTCGACACCTTCTGTACTCCCGCCAGTGCTGTCTCCGTCGTCAGAACTACCGCAGGGCATGCGGTGCGCGTGAAGCATGGTTCCGCCGCTGCCAGCACAGCACGAGCCTCAGCTTTCGCCGCTCTCAGAGGCGCGCTCGCGTCCTTTACGGGCACCCATCGAAATTCTAGTGGTGCGCGTCTCTTCGCTATCCAGTCCACTGCCTCGCTGAGTTCGATACCGTTGGCGCAGTACCATCCCCGTGTCTCGTTATCTCCCGCCCAGTAGGCGAACGACCGAATGACATATTCCGAGGAGGTGTAGATGATCATTGACTTCTCCGAGGGGCAATCCCGTGCTGCGCAGATAACCGCGACGATACCCGCACAGTTTGCTGTAGCATCGCCGTCCACAACGTAGGCCTTGTTCCATTTGCTCCCCACGCCCTGCCAAACTGAGAAAGCCGCCGCCCGATTCTTGACTGCGATGCCAATGTACGCCACGAGTGGGTTCGACTGAACGTACACAGGACCGTAAAGCCGACGTGTCGCCTCCTCGGAGCTGACACACGCTGCGAGAGTTGCTTCAAGCAAGAGATCTATTGGCGTAGGGTCGTTGAAGGTGATTGGGGACGGCCGTGGATTCCTCGGTGGGGGTGCTCGGTATCCTCCATCTGGATTGGACACGACGACCTTGAGCGCGGCGTGGTCGGACCACACTGGTTCCTTCACGATGCGTAGGCCCCCATCTTCGATCCGGGGTACCAGTCCCGGCGACACGAAGCAGTAGTCAATTACTGAGGACCCAAGAGGTTGGAAGGAAGTGAATGCCCCGCGCCCCACTGATTCCTTCGTCGTGCCGTTCAGTATCGTCATTGAAGAGTCTGAACACAGGCGTAGAAGCCACCGCCCGCGCGAGTTGATCACCGTGTCCGCGGAGCTACGTGTGAGCAAGGCGCCAGTCGGCGCACGTTCCCCCGTTCGTCCGTTGATATCCCCCCCGCAGAGCAGTGGGCGATCCAGGGCCGCCAGCGCTGTGACTGCCTCTCCCAGTTTGATTTCCGGGTTTACATCGGTCCATTCCGCCCATCCAGATGCGGCCGGAAGAACGTACGATCCAATTACGGACAGGTGTCCCAAGTCGAGCGCGATGATATCCGGGGCGCACAGATGCTCGATGACTGTATATGGGACCGCAGACCTTATAACCGCTGCGACCCCTCCCCACACATTTCTTAGTCCAGGCGGATCCCGGCGGCTCTTCGCCACGATTTCGAACCCGTCCGGCAGCTCCAGGGTACGTTCTTCCCCAATGCGAAGGAAGGTTTCTTGAAAGACCACCACGTCGTTGTCTTTGATCACTGCGACAATTTCTGGTTGGTTAATTTTGACGGCCAGCCGCCCATTTATATTCCAGATGAGAATTCGTAAGCGGGACGCCGTGTTCTGGGTAATCTCCCGCCTCTAAAATAAATGACCCCCAGTTTTTTTTTTTTGGCCTCGTGGCCGAACCACCCTAAGGTAGGCGTCAGTCACTCCCCGCAAACGGTCACGTGGTGTGTAACGCGTGACGCGTGACGGCAAAAAATCGCGAAGCTGTTTCACAAACTAGCTGCGAATAGCGTGATTTTCACATTTACAAGGTCGAAAAAAAAAGTAGACACATTACATAAGTACCACTCCTCTTGAAAACATCTAGATACATATTTCTGGGGTAATTTCACCGCAGGGAGTAATTTGAACCCTACATAGGCGCACCATATGCCGAAATACGTGGAAGTCCCGGAATGTTCACCCGATCAATTACTATATATAGGCGTGGGAACATTACGTTAGCGGCAAAATTTTGGTAGTCAGAAAACCAAAAGGCCTCCATTCGTTGAAGAAACAGTTTTGCACTTCAAAAAAAATGGGTTGAAAAAATTGTATACTGCTCCATCAAAAGGTAATATTTTCAAAATCCGAAACCAGCGATCTCTCAAGGACATCCAAATACACCATTTCCTGGTTTTACTTCGAGACGTAATGTTGTGTGGCCGGAGCTTAATCAATGTCACGGTTGAGTCATGTGACCACTTGCGGGGAGTGACTGACGCCTACCTTACCTGGTCCGGGTCCGGCATTAACGGCCCGGCAACCCCTTGTCGTGGCAAGGAGCAAAAGGCAACGGCGCTCCGGCCCGAGCACGTGCTACACCGCCACCCCCTTTTCGCTCACTCTTTCACCCAACTCGCGCACAAAATTTGAAGTGGATTTCAATTTTCAAAACATCCGAGATATACCTGGAAGTCGGGTCATATCTATCCGGATTGGCTCTTGGGCAGAATAGCTCTTCGAAGAATTGTGCTGCGTTTGTTTCGGACAAACCATCCTTTTTGTTTTCCTCTCGCCGACACGAACGAATCAAAAAGAACCGGGGAATGCACAAGCCGGTGGGTATCAACGGTATAATAGTGTCTGCTAGCTAGCTAGGTACATACGAGACGAGACGTGAAACTGCAGTGCGATATGGTGCGATGTAAGTACGAGGTATGATGAGGTATGTAAAAAAGGAAAACGAAAGCGATGAATGAACCTAATGTCTGAGCTCTATAGCCACCTGCTCCTGCGATTTTAACCGAAAGCAAAAAAAAAAACCCCTCAGAACCTCACCGCCCCGATATCCAACGACTCGTACTTCGCATGCTCTCCCCTCCTTCCTCCCCCTCTTCCACCATTTCCGCCCTCATTCTCATCCTCGACCCCGCCATACCCATAAGAATACCCGTCCCCCTCTTCGTCCCCGTCTTCGTGCGGCCGTGGGCCGGCAAGCACTGCGTTCAGGGGGTTCGTCGACACAGGCTGTGCTGACCCCGGGCGGCAGACGTCCGCACAGCGGGTGTCCACAGACCTCTGCGGACCTCGGTGGACCTCAACTGACCTTTCCACATGAGCCAAATACCACTTTTGAAGTTCGACCAACACAACCATTTGATTAACCAACGATGAACCAACGCTGGACAGCATCTGAAATCGTGTACGTAACTGTGTGATGCCGCTTAGATGCCGCATTTAACCCGTGAATCACCGCGGAGTTTGATACCTTATATTCCAAAATGTATCATAGGTACGCGGGGGTAGCTCAGCGTGGTGAGGCGAAGTGGCGGACAGGTCTGTAAGTGTGGGCGAGCTCTGTGGGAGGGCGGGAGGCAGAGGGAGGCACAGCCTTGGGGACGGCCGGTCGGCAAAGGGTCGAGTCACGTCAGCACAGCTGTGCTGATCTGACGTCGGCAAGGGTCTGTTTCCCATGGTCGGCAAGGGTCGGCAGAGGGTCCAGTCTAGTATACAGGGGTTCGTCGACGCGGCCGCTGAACGCAGTGAAGGCTGAGGTCCGAGGCGGAGGCGGCGGGGGTGGGGTTGGGGGAGAAGGGGTTTGGTGGTGGCATTTGGGCACTAGAAAAAGTAGGTTATCGGTTAGTATGCGGAGACGGGGAGGATATCAAGAAAGGGAAGGAGGGGAGGAGAGGACAAAGGGGGAGGAAATGATGTGAATAAACAATGTTACGAAGAGAAGGAAGGAATGGTGCGAATAAAGGAATGTCACGAAGGAAGGAAGGAAGAAGATACGCGGTATTCCCCGGTTCAAGGCACCGGGCACCGGGTGGACGTGTCCCTCGACCGCACCGAGCAAGACCGAGGGACAACATCGTTGTGTTCCCTCTCGGCGCAGGGAAAGCAGCCATAGAAAGTAAGACGACCAAGGATAAAGCAAGAATACGACCAAGGATAAAGCAAGAATACGACCAAGGATACGAAGAAAAAGGCAGGAGGAAAAAGAAGTAGAAAGGACGAGGAAGGTACACTGCATTCCCCAGGGCATCGGACTGGGGAGCTGTGCATTGGGCGCGCAGATATATCCCTCGGTCCCTCGACTGCGCTGCCTGCCGAGTTGTTTCGGTCCGGGGAGTACAGTGACAGAAAGAATGATGCGAAACGAGAAATGATGCGAGGAAAAAAGGAAGGGAGGTAAAAGAAAACACGAGGGTTCGCAGCCGAAAAAAAAAAGAAGGCGCGAAAAAAAAACAGAGAAGCAAAAGAAAAACACTCACTACCCCCCACTCCCGCTCCCACTCCCGGTCCCCCGTGTATGCGTCTGCGCGCGCGGGCCAGTGTTACCCGAGTTGTTAGCGATCATGTGCGCGGCGGCGGCGGCGCCGTATTGGTCTACTAGTTGGCTGTGCGCAGTCAGTTTAATGCGATTTTTAGAGGGAGGAGGGGTGGGAAGGAGGAAGGGAGGCGGGGAAGGAGAGGAGAAGAAGGGAGAAAAAGTAGGAATACGAGGAATACGAGGGAGGGATACGAGGAAGGGAAGACACGTCGTCAGGCGAAGCTCGCGCGCACGCGCCCGTGTCGGTGCCGTTGGTGCGAAGCTAACCAACTAACCAACGCGTACTCCACTGCGCACGGGCACGAATACGGCCCGGGACACCACCAGCACCGACACCGACGCCGTCGACGCTCCGTTTGAAACAATGCCAATCTTTAAAACAACGCACCCCAGTCCCCCTCGAAGCGAAGGGTGGGAGCGCGGAAAGGCGGGGAGGAAACCGAACGAGAATAAAGTGAAAGAAGGAAGGAAAGAAGGGGGGCGTGAACGACGGAAGAAAGAAAAAAACAAAACAAAACAAAAACAGTAAAGAGAACGCGCACCTACTGCTCCATAATGACCGCCATCCAACCGCCATCGCCTCGCGACCTAGACGATAGGCCTTTAGCGTCATGCCCTTGCCGAAGCGGTAGGTGACGTGGTTGGAGCAGAGGAGGCCGGCGGCCATTATTGCTGCGACGGTGATTAGTACGACGCAAAATTGAATCGAATCAAGGACGCACCAATATGCACCGGCACCAACCCAAAGCTAACAATATACCACCGCGTCAACGCCTTCTCCGGAAACTCCAAAGACTGCTGCTCGCACCCCGGCAGTATGCTCCTCGAATAACACATCGCGCTAACCGTCGCCTCCACGAACGGGCTAAAGTACCCACAGCACCCGAGCACGGATTGGATGGTGAGGCGGCCGGCGGCGCCGAGCTCCTGGGACCCTGCTGGGTGACCTTGGCCTCGAGGTTGAGGGTGCGGCGTTTGTAGGTGATGTAGCCTGGAACGACGTGCAGGCCGAAGGTGATCCAGAGAAGGGGAACAGATTAAAGGCAGCGGGCCGAGGTATCCTATCAGACTGACGAACAGAGCAAAGGCGGCGGCAAGCGTGCTGAGGGCGAGCTCGGGGTGTTAGCGACGAGGAGGATGCGGGCGTTCTTGAGGGTGTGGAAGTACGTTAGGAGGGAGAAGACGAGGGCGCAGAGGGAGTAGCAGGAGAGGACGATGTTGGCGACGAAGAGGATGATCTTGAAGGGCGTCCAGCGGTTGCCACTTTACGCTCATTTGAGCTTCATGGTGGCAGGCTGCCACAACTTGAAGCAAGCGCAACGAGGCTGTGCCCGGCGATCAATTCTTCGCTGCGGGCATCATTGAATTTTCAACCCAACCTTCTCTACCCCGGCATGATTCACCGAAGTGTAAGGGGAAAGTAAGAAGCGACAGGATAGTATGATAGTGGGTCCACTCTCAGCTTCGACCAAGGACCCTCATCGTTGGCACTGTGGAAAGGTAGCTTGATCCGGGCCGGGAGGGTGCACCGCCACCCCCTTTTTATCTAGTAAAAGGGAAACGGGTCAGTACTAGGTTGGGCAACCTTGCCCAGTCCTCGGTGCCCGATCGATATTTCAAGGTTAGACTGGGGGGCCTTCGATAAGGAATATTCCCCACGCCCCCAGCAACGTAAGCCTCCTTCTAGTGCCAATAATATTTCAAGCCCCGAGTGGATCGGTGCATGAATGCAATTCAACCATTGAATTTCTCTGGGGAGTTCGTTTCGGAAGCCGAGTAAAGCCATACAGGGAAAATCGAACCTGCTTTAGAATCGCAATATTCACGTGGGCGCTACAGTTGGAAAGGTATTATAAAAATCTAATACAGCGCAGCAGTCCATGTTCAAGTTTGCAAGCAATGCCACGTTCAAATAACGAACGGTGAAATGGGCTCGGCATCAACATTCTCGGTTTCGATAACCAATCCCCTTACCAACCCTCGTTGTAAACCCCCGATAATACGATTAATGAAGCCACTACCGGTTACGCCGGCATTAAGGACGCGAAGCTCCGCTGGATTTGGGTCCTGGTCCGTACTGCAGGCCGGTTGCTGAGGAGCTTCGGCCGCTGAGAATGGTATTCTAAGCGCATGCACAGACACACTTATCCTGTGTGCAACTTACCATTTTGCTCAGGTGGCTCAGTGCTAAAATTGAGCGGTCCCTCATCCTCGTTTGCATCAGAGTTTTCGGTTGACTTATCGCCTACCTGATGATTAGCATTGTCGCCAGGCAGAATCGTGTTTCGTACCATCCTCCGCTTCTCCTGAACTCTGTGCGTCCTCCCATTCGTAGTCGGTCTCTCCTCCATCGGTGTCATCATCCGACCAATCTTCCTCCACTGCAGATATCAGAGATCAGATGTTATGAAACTTTTGGCTCTGATGGGCGACTCACCGTGGGCGAAGGCAGAATTCACATCCCGAGGAAGTTCATAAAGCGGGCGTCCGAGATGGCGCGCGACATCCTGGCTGTCAGGATCGAATCCTTTGGCTTGATGGAATTGGCGGAGGCCAGCGTAAACGCTCGTGTCCCAAGATCTCCCCCACACTCGTGTGGTCAGCTGAAAGGCAGGGAAACCAAATCGTGTTGCCTCCTCGGTGCTGAGACGGCCGACACCGGATGGGTTGAGGGACCAATAGGCCGGGCAGTCGGGCCACTTGAAAGACGACGGTCCGGTTTGAAACTTGGTCGTCGGACAGAGAAAGAGATAGCCGGGTGGAGTTTCCTCCCTCATGTTCCCAATCGTGATTCGAAACTTGACGTCGTCCATAAGAACTGTTCGAGCACATTCAGCACACAATTCCGATGATAAAACACAGGGCACACCATAATCCTCTAGATTGGATGTGATTCGAAGGCGACTGAAGATGTGATTTGCTTGTGTGAGCCAGGCGTAATCAATCAGGAAATTCAGTGGATATGCAAGTACACTGTTGCACACATCCTTGGCATCGAGACTACGACATCGACATGAGACGAGTAGTTCACGGCACTGAGGAAGGAATCCCTACCGGGTCCAATCATTCTCCGTAAACACTGCATTCAATCTTTCTTCAAGTTCCCCAAGGTACCAATGTCCGCCAGAGGCTTGTTGCCCTGGGAGGTATGCAATCTCAGCACCTTCCTCAAGCTGACCGTTTTTGGGCAAAAGGAAGACAACTCCGAAAGAAATCGTTGCAGAGTTGGAAAAGGAGCCTGATCGAAATCGGCTTAGAGTGCACGCGCATATCTCGTGATATTCTTCAAGTGTTAGAAAATGAATAGCCGCAGCCTCCTGGCTTGTTGGATCCAAAGAAGGAGTGATGGGTGGGTGAGATTTCCTGGGGTAAAGACTATGAAACTTGAAGTTAGCAGCCTCATCCTTGCCATCTAGCTGAGGGCCGAAGTCTGCGCAGAGCCGGCCGTTGGAGCGGCGTATCCACAACGTGGAGCGGATCTTCAAGTCCAATTGGGTGGTACGAAACTGCCTCACAGAATTGTTAGCCTGCTAAGACCGTATGACCGAGTTAGTGATGATGAAGCCCAAAGTATGGTTTAACAGTTACCCTCCACTCGGTGACCTTGCAGAAAGGGCAGAGATCAATGTTGAACATAAAAAGAGGAGATGGAGATACATACATAGCATGCATAGACGTACACGGTCATGATAGGCGATGCTAAGGCCATGAATCGCCCAAATGGTATCAAATCTGATTCCTCCATTCAATCAGTCTCCAGGAAGACAATTGTAAGCGAAAATCGCACCGTCGTGGAATATTGTCGCGTACATTGCGCCTGAGCTAGCAGTACCATACATCTGGACAATGTTGGGGTGGCTTGAGGTCAACTTGAGCATGACACAGATAAGAAACATATTGCGACTCACCGCAAAGACATATAGATCTGGATGTCATGCCGCCATTCCTACAACGTCGAGGTCAAACAGTATAATGAAACTGGAATAGAACTGACACACTTCCTCGGCCCCATTGCCTTGATACATAGCGACGGTCAAGTCCGTATTTCGGCCGTCGATCTTGGCAGAGTACACCCGCCGGACGCAGTTGCGTTCACGTCCGAGTCGGCGGTCGATAATCCCTGATTCTTCGTTCACCATTACCTGCTGTTGAAGGTCGATGTCCCCCATTGGGATTATGCGGAAGTCTACTCAATATTCAGCGTCCTCAGTGAAAGGAGTTCGCGATGAAGGATACTTGGAGCTTCGGCCGGGGGCGAATGATAATGGTTTACGTGGTTGTTGAACGTCCCTCCGCCGATTGAGAAGTACTGCGAGCCTGCAAACATACCGCCCCCGGACCTGAAGCAGGGGGCGTAAGCCACAAGGCCGCGCAAGCGAGGACTCGGAATAGCTCACGACGTGTATATGTCGGGGCTCGAGGGAGGAGTGTATTCGTCGTCTGATTAAGTGCCGGTGTCCATGGACGCTCGTGGACGGAGATGGTGGGGGTACGGAAGGAAGAGAGAATAAGCGCTGGGAACAGCTTTGAGCGCTGTAAGAAGCGACTAAAATAGGACATCAGCTGTTGAGCTGCTCGGTTCTCACGGCATCGCAACAAGGCGGTGAGCGACGGCTCGAATGAACGCAACGCGTTGTCGACGTTATACAAAGTGTGCGAAGGTTTCGCCTAGTGTCAGAGGAGTTGTCAGACTTGAAAAAATCCGCCGACACCTAGGTTTTACTTTGGTCCTGGATAAATTGATGAATAATGCAAAATCACAGGCTGAGTTTGGGGCAATTGGCGTCGATACAGATCTCGCTGAGTCGATTCGAAAATCAGGACTTGGAGACTACGCAGCTATAAATCCACCGCAGAATCGAGACCCAACTCTTCATTGTGCAGTCCCTAGCTAGCTGGCGACTTTCCAAGGCATTGCCCAAAAAAGTAGCACCCAGCACGCCATCTTGAGGATATCTTGATAACTGCCAGTCTCACGCAACACTAGCGGAAACGGATTGCGAGCGGTGTCCGAGTCGTGTCGAGGGCGTAAACTCAACGGAAGCACACCCCTGGGCGTGCACAAGGTCCAATGCCGTGTCAGTGATAATCCAAGCCGAGAGAACCTTCCCTAAGAACCCAAGGCGCGATTCAGAGTCCATTAGAATATTATCGAGGAGCTTCGGGTTTATTGCGCATTCAAAAGGATGTCCAGATGTTCGAGTCGTCGACAGTGGTCAGTGGATGGCCATGGTGGTCTGTGATGGCGGTCGGGAAGACAGAGAGCAGAGAGTAGCCAGCTGAGCGTGGGCTTTTGCCACGTCGTCGCGAGATAGGGAGCAGGGTAGCCCAAGCCCTAGACTATTAATAACTTGGAGAAGCTTTAAAAACTTGAAAGCGGCAAGCCTCAGTAGAAGTTTTGACGCGGCCGGAGCCCCAGGAGCTATGGCAGAGTATGCAACACCATACAGGCCTAACAAATTGCGGCTCTGCCGTATGAGCCCTTGGAATTCGCCGTCGTGGTGGCAAGGAGCAGAAAGGTGACGGCCCTCCGGCCCGGGCACGTGCTACACCGCCACCCCTCTTTGCAAATTTTCGCTTACTTTTACTCACAACTTGCGCAAGAAAAAGGTTTGAAGCACATTTCAAGACATCCGAGATATATCTGGAAGTTGGGTCATATGTACCCGCCCTCAAATATTTATGCCCCTCGAGGAGTCGGCTGTGTTTGTCTGAACCAAACGCGACTCGGACGAAAATTTAAAGGAAGATTTTTCCTCATTCTGCTCCCTTCCATCTTCCTGGGAGCTCAGAACCAAAACAGAACACAAACTCGCGAGCGAACCAGAAACGCGTGGGGTATAAGGGATATAATACCTCCTGCGCCTACAAAGAGGGTCTGCTAGGTACATACGACGTGATGCGATACGAGAAACTATGGTGCGATGCGAATGTGAAGTAACTACGTGCAAGTAAAGAAAAACGAAAGCAATGAATGTCTGAGCTCTATTTCCCCGTGCTCCCCTCCTCCCTGCCCTTCTCGGCTTTTCGAAAACCACCACGCCCATGAGTAAAAGCGAGAAGCAAAAGAAAAGAAAAAAAAAATAGAACCTCGCCGCCCCGATATCCAACGACTCGTACTTCGCATGTTGCCCCCAGCCCCCCGTTCGTCGCCCTCCTCGACCCCGCCATACCCATACGAATACCCGTCCTCTTCGTCCCCGTCCTCGTGCGGCCGGGGGGCGGCGAGGTTGAGATCGGAGGCGGAGGCGGCGGGTGTGGGGTTGGGGGAGAAGGGGTTTGTTGGCATTTGGGCGCTAGAGAAGGAAGGAAGGTGTTAGTTAGCATTTGATTGAGGGTAGGGAAGGAGAGGAAGGCGTGGAAAAGAAGTAAGAAATTAGGCGCGAACGACCAATGCGGGCAGGAAGGAGGGAATGATGTGAGGAAAGGAATAATACGAAGGGAAGAAAGGAATGAATGATGCGAAGAAGTGAATAATACGAAGGGTACGAAGTACGCAAGATACCCTGCGTTCCCTGGGTCCCCGAGCCGGGCGAGATCGGGGGACCTAGGCAGGGTATCAGGTATACGCCTAAGCCCCTGGACCGCGAGGAAGACCAAGGGACACCCCGAAGGCAGCAATAGAAGAAAAACAGGGAAAAAAAGAGGAACGGGGGAAGCCACGAAGCCAACGCGTTACGCGCTACCCCGTGCGCAACCCACGTGCGGGGTGAGTAAGGTTGAACGAAGGCGGCCAACGCGCCCGTAACCCGACGCAACCAAACCGCCGCAACCAACACGCGCGCAACCAAACCACCGCACTGGGCATCAGGCAGAGATATCCCTAGGTCCCTCGAGGACGCTCGAGAAACGCCCTGGTTGCCTTTGGGTCCGGGGAGTGCGGTGGTAGAAAGAGGAATGAAGCAAGAAAAGAAAAAGTAAACGAATGAAGATACGAAGAAAGGAACAGGAAGGGATGATACGAAGAAGGGAAGGGATAATACGAAGAAAGGGGTATCGAGTCGAGGTAGGGAATGCGAGAAATGAAGGCGGGAATGATGCGAAAGAAGGAATAAAGGACGGGAGATACCCTGCATTCCCTGGCTCAAAGGCGCGGCGCACATATGCCTCGACTGCGCTGCCAGCGCCTGCCGCGTCGAGGCAACACCGTTCCCTTTCGGGGCAGAAATAGGGTGATAGGAAGGAAGAATGATGTAAAACATCGAGGAAGAATACGAGGAACGAAATAAACAAAGGAAGCAACGAAAATGAAGAAAGGAAGGAAGCAACGAAAACAAAGACAACACAAAACTCCCTGCTCCGCCACGCAACCCAGGAGGATTAAAGGAAGGAGGATTGAAGAAGAGACGAAAAGGAAGGCGTGGGACGAGGAAGGGACACTGCATTCCCTGGGCGTCAAGGTAGGACTGGCTCGGGTACATATATGCAGGGGTCCCTGAGCTGAGCCCAGATCTCCCGCCGAGCAAGACCGAGGGACGCCGTGCGGCCCCGAAAATGTGGTGATAGGAAGAGGGAATAACGAAATGAAAAGAATACGGGAATGTGTCTCAAGTCGAGGGAAGCCCAAACCACCAAAGAAACCACCGAAAACCAGCAAAGGAAGGAAAAACACTCACTACCCCCCACTCCCACTCCCACCACTCCCCAGCCCGCTCAACCCACTCCCAGTCCCCCGTGTATGCGTTTGCGCGCGCGGACCGGTGTTACTGGAGTTGTTGGCGATCATGTGCGCGGCGGCGTCGGCGCCGTATTGGTCTGCTAGTTGGCTGTGCGCGCAGTCAGTTTCAGATCAGGGATGAAGGGGGAGGAAGGGCGAAGTAGAGGAAGGAAGGAAGGAGAAGAAGGGGGAATAAATTGCGAGAAGAAGGGTGAATAAATCGAAAGTAGAAGAATCGGGGCTAGAAGAAGAAGGTAGGGATGGGAGGAATACGAGAAGAACACGAGGGAAGACACGTCAGGCGTGCGCGCGCGCTAGCGTCGGTGCCGTTGCTACGAACGCCATCCAACCAATCAACACCGTGCACGACTCCACTGCGCACGGTCCGCGACACCACTAACGCTGTCGACCTGTCCTCTCCCTCCCTTGAAAACAACACAAACACAGCAAACAACGGAAACGACGCACCCTCCGCACCTCAGTCCCCCGGGCCCCCTCGAAGGGTGGGCGCGGAAAGGCGGGGCGGAAAGGTCGAACGAAAGGAAATAAGGAGGAAGAAGGGAGAAGAAGGGGGGGCTAACGCCGGAGAGGTGCCCGCCGCGCATCCGCGACACAAACCACACGCCTCCTGAAAAACGAAACAAAAAACAAGGAGCAGAGAGAATGCTCACCTCGCATACTGCTCCATAATGACCGCCATCGCCTCACGACTGAGGCGGTAAGCCTTTGGTATCATGCCCTTGCCGAAGCGGTAGGTGACGTGGTTGGGGCAGAGGAGGCCGGTGGCCATTATTGCTGTCGTGGGGGTTAGTACGACGCGTGAAAGAAAACACAGACAGGACGAGGGGGAAGGGGGGTGGAGGAAGGGAAGGAACGCCGGAAGAAAGAAAGAAAGAAGATGCAACGCGCCCAAAGAAAGAAGGAGTAAACCACGCACCAATATGCACCGGCACCAACCCAAAGCTAACGATATACCACCGCGTCAACGCCTTCTCCTGAAACTCCAAAAACTGCTGCTTGCACCCCGGCAATGTACTCCGCGAATAACACGTCGCGCTAACCGTCGCCTCCACGAATGGGCTGAAGTGCCCACAGCACCCGAGCACGGATTGGATGGTGAGGCGGCCGGCGGCGCCGAGCTCCTGGGACCACTGCTGGTTGACCTTGGCCTCGAGGTTGAGGGTGCGGCGTTTGTAGGTGATGTAGCCTGGAACGATGTGCGGGCCGAAAGCGATCCAGAGGAGGAAGGGGAGGAAAGCAAAGGCAGCGGGCCGAGGTATGCTATCAGACTGACGACCAGAGCAAAGGCGGCGGCGAGCGTGCTGAGGGCGAGCTCGGGGTGTTAGCGACGAGGAGGATGCGGGCGTTCTTGAGGGTGTGGAAGTAGGTGAGGAGGGAGAAGACGAGGGCGCAGAGGGAGTAGCAGGAGAGGATGATGTGCGATGAAGCAAGCGGGCTTTGTCATTTGAGCTTCATGGTGGCAGGAAGCAAGCGCAACGAGGCTGTGCCCGGCGATCAATTCTTCGCTGCGGGCATCATTGAATTTGTAACCCAACCTTCTCTACCCCGGCATGATTCAGTGTAAGGGGAAAGTAAGAAGCGACAGGATAGTATGATAGTGGGTCCACTCTCAGCTTCGACCAAGGACCCTCATCGTTGGCACTATGGAAAGGTGGCGTCATCCGGGCCGGGAGGGTGCACCGCCACCCCCTTTTTATCTAGTAAAAGGGAAACGGGTCAGTACTAGGTTGGGCAACCTTGCCCAGTCCTCGGTGCCCGATCCATACTTCATAGTTAGACTGGGGGGCCTTCGATAAGGAATATTCCCCACGCCCCCCAGCAACGTAGGCCTCCTTCTAGTGCCAATAATATTTCAATCCCCGAGTGGATCGGCGCATGAATGCAATTCAACCATTGAAATTCTCTTGGGAGTTCGGTGCGGAGGCCGAGCAAAGCCATACAGGGAAGATCTAACCTGCTTTAGAACCGCAATATTCACGTGGGCGCTGCGGTTGGAAAATCTAATACAACAGCAGTCCATGTTCAAGTTTGCGAGCAATGACAAGTTCAAATAATGAACGGTGAAATGGGCTCGGCATCAACATTCTCGGTTTCGATAACCAATCCCCTTGCCACCCCTCGTTGTAAACCCCCGATAATATGATGAATGAAGCCACTACCGGTTACGCCGGCACTAAGAACGCGAAGCTCCGCTGGATTCGGGTCCTGGTCCGCACTGCAGGCCGGTTCCTGATGAGCTTCGATGGCTGAGAATGGTATTGTAAGTGCATGCAGAGACACATTTGTCCCGTGTTCAACTCACTGTTTTTGCCGCGCGGCTCAGTGCAAAGATTGAGCAGTTCCTCATCCTCATTTGCATCAGAGTTCTCGGTTGATTTATCGCCTAGCTGATGATTAGTGTTTTCGACAGGCGGAAGCGTCACCGTGTTTCGTACCATCCTGCTTAAATTCTACCGAGCTCTGCGCGTCCTCCCACTCGTCTTCGGTCTCTCCTTCGTCGGTGCCATCGCCCGACCAATCTTCCTCCACTGCAGATATCAGAGATCAGATGCAATGAAACTTTTGGCTGCGATGGACGACTTACCGTGGGCGAAGGGAGAATCTATTTCCTGAGAAAGTTTATAAGGCGGCCGTCCGAGATGGCGCGCGACATCCTGACTGTCAGGATCGAACCCCTTTCCTTGATAGAATTGGCGGAGGCCAGCGTAGACACTGGCATCCCAAGACCATCCATAGACTTGTGTGGTCAGTTGAAAAGAGGGAAGCCCGAGCTGTGTCACCTCCTCCGTGCTGAGACGTTCAGCACCTGATGGGTTGAGAGACCAATAGGCCGGGCAGTCGGGCCACCTGCAGGACGACGGTCCCGTTTGAAAATTGATTGTCGGACAGAGAAAGAGATAGCCGGGTGGAGTATCCTCCCTCGAGGTCCCAATTGTGATTTCAAAGTTGACCCCGCCCACGAGAACTGTTTGAAAGGGTGTTTAACACAGAATTACAATAGTAATACAAACAGGCCATACCATAATCCTCGAAATTGGATGTGATTTGAAGGCGACTGAAGACGTAATTTGCTTGTGTGAGCCACACAGTATTTACGTGGGTGATTAAGTTGAACGACACATTGCATGTCCGTGCATTATTGCACACATCCTCATTGTTGAAACTACAACATTGACATGAGACGATTAGTTCACGGCATTGACGAAGGAATCCATACCGGGTCCAACCATTCTCCATGCGCACTCCATTCAACCTTTCTTCCCCAAGATCCCAAACCCCACCATCTAATTGTGCCCCTGGGAGGTATGCAATCTCAGCACCTTCCTCAAACTGACCGTTTGGGGGACAGAGGAAGACAGCTCCGGAAGAAATCGTTGCGGAGCTGGAAACGTAGCCAGATCGATATCGGCTTAGAGTATACCAACATATATAGTGATATTCCTCAAGCGTCAGAGAATGAATAGCCGCGGCCTCCTGGCTTGTTGGATCCAAAGAAGGATTGATGGGTGGGTGATGTTCCCTGGGGTAAGGATTATAAAAAGTGGCATTGCCTTCATTCCTGCCATCTGGCTGAGGGCTGAAGTCCACACAGAGCCGGCCATTCGAGCGACGTATCCAGAACGTGTAATGGATCTCAAAATCCACATCGCTGCTCTTGGAGACGTGTGGTGACTGTTTCATATAATAGTAAGCCTGCTACGTTCGTATGACCGAGTTAGTCCTTGATGGCCAAAGCAAGGTTCAACTCAGCTACCTCCCACTCGAACTTCTGGGAACAAGATTGATACCGGATCTAGAAACAGAGATCGAGATACACATACATAGCATGCAGAGATATACACCCTCATAATAGGCGAAGACGATGCCACGAGTTGGAGTGGTATCAAGTCTAATTCGTCCAACCGTGAACCTGAAGGACAATGACTGAGAAAAGAGTCGCACCGCCTTGGAATATTGTCGCATACATGGCATCTGATCTAGCGGTCCCATACATTTGAACAATGTTCGGGTGACTGGGGTTGCCTTGAACGCGACACAGAGGGAAAACGGACGACAACTCACCGAAGAGACATATACATCGTGACGTGTTGCTGCCATGCCTGCGACGTCGAGGTTAAACACGATATAAAACAGAATAGGATTGACACACCTCCTCAGCACCATCGCCTTCGTACATGGTGACGGTCAAGTCTGTATTTCGACCGTCGATCTTCAAGTTGGCAGCGTACATCCGCCGGACACAGGGGTGTTCGCGTCCAGGTCGGCGGTCGATAACTCCCGACCTTTCATTTACCATTACCTCCCGTTGAAGGTCAATATCCCCCATCGGAATCATCCGGAAATCTACTCAATACTCAGCATCGTTGGTGAGCGGAACTTGTGATAACAGTTACTTGGGGCTTCGGCCAGGGGCGGATGAAAATTATTTGTGGTGATGTTGAACGTGCCCCCGCCGATGGTGAAATCCTGGGAGCCAGCAAACATACCGCCGCCAAACCTGGAGTGGGGGGCGTAAGCCACGAGGCACCGCAAGTGAGGACTCGGAAGAGCTCACGACGTGTATATGGGGTCTTCAGGGCTTGAGGGAGGAGTGTGTTCGTCGTCTGAGTGAGTGCCGGTGTCCATAGATGCTCGCGGACGGGGATGGTGGAGGTGGGGAAGGGAGAGAGAATAAGCGCTGGGAACAGCTTTGAGCGCTGTAAGAAGCGACTAAAATAGGACATCAGCTGTAGCCAGTGCCCGGTTCTCACGGCATCGCAACAAGGCGGTGAGCGACGGCTCGAATGAACGCATTGTCAACGTTATACAAAGTGTGCGAAGGTTTCGCCGAGTGTCAGAGGAGTTGTCAGACTTGAAAAAATCCGCCGACGCCTAGGTTTTACTTTGGTCCTGGATAAATTGATGAATAATGCAAAATCACAGGCTGAGTTTGGGGCAATTGAACCAGCGTATTTTGGTAGAGCTAAAGGAGTAGGGGATCTTGGTTGTAGCAAGTCCGGCCGCAGGTTTGTTTGTGGTTTGGTAAATCGCAGCAGCCTACCGAGCGAAACCAGCGCCAGCTAATTTCGGGCAGGAAGCGGCAGTTTGCTGACGGGGGACAATCCGGCAGAAATGGGCGAGGGCGCGGAAGATTCGTTTCAGTTTGGTACTTGGAGTGATGCGGTGGAGTAAGACCATGAATACGGACCTTGGACATGCGGTGGCCGGAAGAGTAAGATTATCACAGCCTGGAGGGAATAATACTGATGATAGCTAGTCATTTTTGTCGGCAAGGATTCGATTTGAAATGGAGCCCCGAGTGACATTGGTCTTCTTCAAATGTGAGACACTGAGCCCCACGCAGAGAACATCCGAGGCAAAGTTGCGGCGGGAAAATTCCAAGGTGCGTTGCAGTCTCATATTGAGATTCGCCGTCTTTCAACTGAAATGTGAGAGGTCGGAGACTGGAAGCAGAGGGGCGATCTCTTGAAACAAAACAGATTAATCATCTCTGCCCTCAAGAATTCTAGAGCGCTGAGCAAAATATCCACGGCCTTCGTCGACGGAGAGATCCCATGTGCGTCTTTACTCTAATATTCAAGACCTATTTTAGGTTTCTGTGCTTTGAAGGCCCCATGGCTAAGCCGAAATTGGCGTGGGAGGATCGAAGCCGACAAGAACTTAGCATCTCGAGGTCGGGTCTGGATTCATCCGGAGGTTATTCGTTACAGAGATGCGGGGAGTTCGCAAGCGGTGTGAGTAGAGTAGTTTGGGGAGTAAGGGAGAACGTGGTTGAGCAGAGGTAAGATTAACGGCGGATTTAAACTAGGAGACGCAACATGCGAGGGCGCAGGCACGTCTTCAAGGTTTGACGACTGAAGGAGGATCTTGTGCGCCCGATAATCCAGTCATGCTGAGGCAATGATTCAGACGATTTCGTTGGGGAGCTGCGAGAAATCGAGTGGTGGGAAGCCAAAGGTGGAGGTGAGCGGTGGACGTTTGTATTGCTGGATCGAAGAGTAGTTATGCAGAATCGGGTTGAAGTTTTCAGAAGCGTCGAATCCATTCAAGACGATTCGGGCAGGCAAGGAAGAACAGCTTGCTGGTCGGCTCGAGGAGAACTTCGATTCTGGCAGTCTGCAGAGAATTTGAGTCACTTGACGGAAGAGCAAGAGCCCCACGGCCAGTAGTCTCGTCAAGATGATACACAGGAGGTTGTTATCCCACCGAGGTCGATGCGCTAGTCTTCAATTCTTGCGCTTGACGAACCTGAAAAATTTTTGGGCAGTTTACAGTAAGTTCTTGATGCGTCTGGATGTGAATCCGGCTCAGCATCCCACTTGGCGGCGGGCTTCGTCGAATCGTGGTTTCGCGAGGCAGCGTTTTGAAGTAAGTCACGAAGCAGTCTTAACAAGCCAAGAAGGATCCTTGCGTGGTCTCGGGACTTGACAATCCAGGGACTTGAGGGAGTGATACTGGGGTCTTGCTCAAAGATTTGAATGTAAAAACTTCGCGAGTCGGGACTTGGAGACCACGCAGCCATGAATCCACCGCAGATTCGAAGCGCAACATTCTTCCTCAGGAAGTCCCTAGCGACTTTCCACGCGATTGACCACGCAGAACGCCATCTTGAGGACATCTTGCCATAGCTGCTAGGTGCAGCACTCATGGAAGCGGATTGCGGTCGGGGTCGGGTCGAAGGCGGAACTTAGCAAACGGAAGGGCGCCTTTGGGCGTACGCAAGGTCCAATGCCGTGCCAGTGGCAATCCAACGACCGGTCGAGCGGCGAGAAAACCTTCGCAAAGAACCCAAGGCCTAACTCGAAATGGACCGCGATTTAGAGTCTATCAGAATATTATCGAGGAGGTTAGGGTTTATTGCGCATTCAAAAACACGTCGAGATGGGCAGCGGGTATGGAGGTGGAAATGTGCAGGGGAGGCTGTCCGAGTCCCTGAAATCCGACTGGACAGTTGATGGCCACGGTGGTCTATGATGGTGGTCGGTAAGAAAGAGGCGTGGGCTTTGGTCACGTCACTCTTCAGAGGTCGCAAGATAGAGAGCAGGTAGCCCAAGCCCTAGATTAATTTTGAGAACCTTTAAAAACTTGGACGCGGCAAGCCTCGCCAAAGCCTCGCGGAAGACTTGGCGCGGCCCAGTCCCAGTAGCATATCGAATCCAAGTCAAGCCAAGTATTGCAGTTCTGCCGTTGAGCCCAAGATTTGTCGAATTCCGTCGTAGTGGCAAGGAACAGAAATGCAACGGCTTTCCGGCCCAAGCACGTGTTACACCGCCACCCCCTTTTCGCCAAGTGTTGACCCTCAACTCGCGCCGAAAAGTTGCATGAACACACGATATATATCTGCAAATTGGGTAATGTGCATCCGAGTCCGCCCGAAGAATCGTCCTGCGTTCGTTTCGGACAAACACAGGAGTTGGACGACCATTTACAGTACAGGATGGTCCCACTTGCACGACTCACGAACGAACCGGGAATGCATGGGTATAAAGGATATCATACCTCCTCTGCCTACGAGGAGGGTCTGCTATGGACATACGATGCGATGCGATAGGAGAAACTGCAATGCGAGGTGGTGCGATGTAACTACGTGTACTGTACCATTTCATTCAATTCTCCCTGGCTGTGACCTGTGACCGCAAAATTCGAAGTTTGGTTTTCGTATATGGGCCAGGCAGACCGTGACATCAAAGGAAAGTTCGTATATTTCCCACGGGCCGTGCGGTCGGAAATGCTTCTAGCTAGGGAGGAAATGAGCAGATATGGGAGATTAGTGTAAGTTCAACCTACATCGGTCAATACTCACCTTTTTGAGTGGTTTTTTGAACCAACGGTGCAAAAAACGCGCCGCACACGCGAAATTTGGATTTTTTTCCCGATTTTGTGACTTGTTTCGCAAGTTCGAAAATCCCCTCGGTGACCCGTGACAAGTATGAAAAAGTTCGTATATTTTCGCCTCTGTGACGTGTGACATACGAATTGAATGAAATGGTACAGTAAGTAAAGAAAAACGAAAGCAATGAATGAATGTCTGAGCTCTATAGCTACCTGCTCCTGCGATTTTAACCGAAAGCAAAAAAAAAACAGAACCTCGCCGCCCCGATATCCAACGACTCGTACTTCGCGTGCTGCCCGCCGGCCCCTCGCTCATCACCTTCATCAACCCCGCCATACCCATATGAATACCCGTCCCCCTCCTCGTCCCCCTCCTCGTCTTGGTGCGGCCGTGGGCCGGTGAGGTTGAGGTCCGAGGCGGACGCGGCGGGGGTGGGGTTGGGGGAGAAGGGGTTTGGTGGCATTTGGGCGCTGGATGATAGGTCAGTAAGGAACGTAGGGGGGGAGGAAGAAGTAAGAAAAAGCAACCGAAGAAAGACAACGCAAAACGCACTACGCCCCGCCGCGCACCCAATAGAAGTGAAGAAAGGAGGGAATGGGACGAAGAAAGGAGTAGGAAGGGGTAACACGAAGAAACGAAGAGGGGAAGGGATAAACGAAGAGGGGAAGGGATAAACGAAGAAGGGAATGGGTATCGAGTCGAAATAGGGAATGCGCGAAAGGACGGCGGGAATGATGCTAAGAAGGCGGGAATGATACGAAGAGAAAGCGGAGGGAGGACGAGGAAGGAATAATGCGAAGAGAAGGAAGGCTGTATTCCCCGGCTCAATGCAGAAAATGTGGTGATAGAAGGAAGGAATAACACCAAGGAACAGGAAGGGGGACGCCGTGCGGCTCAGGACATGTGGTGGTAGAAAGAAGGGAATAATGCGAAGAATAGAATAGAAAGAGGAAGAAAAAAAGGGAATGGGTATCGAGTCGAAGAAAAGAGGGCGGTTCGCAACCAAGCCAAAAAAAATGAACACTCACTACCCGCCACCCCCACCACTCCCCATCCCACTCAACCCACTCAACTCACTCCCCCGCGTATGCGTCTGCGCGCGCGGACCGGTGTTGCCCGAGTTGTTGGCGATCATGTGCGCGGCGGCGTCGGCGCCGTATTGGTCTGCTAGTTGGCTGTGCGCGCAGTCAGTTTAATGCGATGTTTGGGGTAGATAGAAGAAGGGGGGAGCAAGAAAGAGGGAGGGGAGCGAGGACGCCGAAGAAGAATGCTCGCGAAAACGAACGAAGAAGGGTGTGAAGGGCGAGAACGCTGTAGTAGAATGGAGCCGCGCATCCGCGCACTCGCAGAACCCACACGTGCTAAATCACGTCTCCGCAGGGAAAAGGGAATAATAAAAAGACTCACCTAGCATACTGCTCCATAATAACCGCCATCGCCTCGCGACTGAGACGATAAGCCTTTGGCATTATGCCCTTGCCGAAGCGGTAGGTGACGTTGTTGGAGAAGGGGAGGCCGGCGGCCATTATTGCTGCAGCGCCGAAGTTTGAGTCAGGTTAAAACAGAGAGACGACGCAACACCACGCACCAATATGCACCGGCACCAACCCAAAACTAACAATATACCACCTCGTCAACACCTTCTCCTGAAACTCCAAAAACTGCTGCTTGCACCCGGGCAGTATACTCCGCGAATAACACGTCGCGCTGACCGTCGCCTGGGCTAAAGTACCCACAGCACCCCAAGACGGACTGGATGGTGAGGCGGCCGGCGGCGCCGAGCTCCTGGGACCACTGCTGGTTGACCTTGGCCTCGAGGTTGAGGGTGCGGCGCTTGTAGGTGGTGTACCCCGGAACGACGAGGGGACCGAAGGCAGTGTAGACCGCGAGAAAGGGGCGGTCGTTCAGTACGCCCAGGTATCCGATTCAACTGACGAACAAAGCAAAGGTGGCGGCGAGCGTGCTGAGGGCGAGCTCGGAGGTGTTGGCGAGAGGAGGATGCGCGCGTGAGCAGGGTGAAGACGAGGGCGCAGAGGGAGTAGGAGGAGAGGACAACGTTGGAGACGAGCAGGATGATCTTGAAGGGCCCAGCGGGCTTTGCCACTTCACGCCCATTCGAGCTTCAAGCTTACGAATGTAAGCGCAAAACGAGGCTGTGCGCGGCGATCAATTTTTCGGGCATCATCGCGTTTTCAACCCAACCTCTGCTCGGCACGATTCACCTATATATAGGCCTAGCTGTAAGGGGAAAGACAGGATGGAAAGATAGCGGGCACTCAGCTTCCACCATCGGACCAAGGACACTCCTCGCTGGCACTGTGGAAAGGTGACTTCATCCGGGCCGGAGGAGCGCACCGCCACCCCCTTTTTATGCGGTAAAAGGGAAACGGATCAGTTATGTTAGGCAACATTGCCCAATCCTCGGGGTCCCATCGATTTTTCAGCTCAGGCTGTGGGGCATGGATAAGGAATGTTCCACACACCCCCCAGCGACGTAGACCCCTCCTTGTGCCAATAATATTTCAGGCCCGAGTGGATCGGTCTATGGATGCAATTCAACCATCAAATTTATCTTGGGGAGTTCTTTCCAGAGGCCGAGCGAAGCGATACAGGGAATCTCAAACCTGCTTTAGAACAGCAATATTCACCTGAGCGCTATGGTTGGAAAAGTAATAAAAATCTAATGCACTGGTAGCAGTCGATGTTCAAGTTTGCAAGTAATCACAAGTTCAAATAAGGAACGGTGAAATGGGTTCGGTATCGAAATCCTCCCTTTCAGTGACCAAACCTCGCTTTAAACCCCCGAGAATGCGATGAATGAAGCCGATACCGGTCCTAATGGCACGAGACTCCGCTGGATTTGGGTCCTGGTCCACACCGTGAGTCGGTACCTGACGAGCTTCGGCCGCTGAGAATAGCATTGTAAGCGCATGCCGACACACTTGTCCTGGATTCAACTTACTGTTTTGCTCGCGCGGCTCAGTGTAAACATTGAGCAGTTCCTCATCCTCATTTGCATCAGAGTTCTCGGTTGACTTATCGCCTAGCTGATGATTAGTGTTTTCGACAGGCGGAAGCGTCACGGTGTTTCGTACCATCCTGCTTAACTTCTACCGAGCTCTGCGCGTCCTCCCACTCGTCGTTGGTCTCTCCTTCATCGGTGCCGTTGTCGAGCCAATCTTCCTCCACTGCAGATATCAGAGATCAGATGCAATGAAACCTTTTGGCTGCGATAGACGACTCACCGTGGGCAAAGGGAGAATTCACTTCCCGAGAAAGTTTCCAAAGCGGCCGTCCGAGATGGCGCGCGACATCCTGACTCTCCGGGTCGAATCCTTTGGCTTGATGGAACTGGCGGAGGCCAGCGTAAACGCTCGTGTCCCAAGATCTTCCCCACACTTGTGTGGTCAGCTGAATGGCAGGGAAACCAGATCGTGTCGACTCCTCTGTGCTAAGCCGGTCGACACCTGATGGGTCGAGAGACCAATAGGCTGGAAGGTCGGGCCACCTGAAGGACGATGGTCCAGTTTCAAAGGACGATGGTCCAGTTTCAAAGTCGGTCCCCGGACAAAGAAATAGATAGCCGGGTGGAGCGTCCTCCCTCGTGTTCCCAATTTTGATTTGAAAATTAACCCAGTCCATGAGAACTGTTTGAGAGTGGATTCAACATACAATTCCGACGCCAAAGCACAAGGCATACCATAATCCTCGAAATGGGTTGTGATTTGGAGGCGACTGAAGATGTGGTTGGCTTGTGTGAGCCAGGCGTACGACGTGTAAAAGTTCACAGTGTATCTGAGTGCGTCGTTGCACACATCCTTAGCGTCGAAACTATGACATGGACATGAGACTAGTTCACGGCATTGACGAAGGAGTCCATACCGGGCCCAATCATTCTCCATGCGCACTCCATCCAACCTTTCTACCCCAAGGTGCCAACCCCAACGAAGGAAATTTGCCTTTGGGAGGGCCAAAATTTCGGCAGCCTCCAGAGGTTGACCATTCGGTGGAAGGAGGAACACTCCAGAAGAAATTGTTGCGGAGCTGGAAACGGAGACAGATCGAAGTCGGTTGAAAGTATAGCAGCATATATCGTGATATTCCTTAAGTGTCAGAGAATGAATCGCCGCCGCCTCCTGGCTTGTTGGATCCAAAGAAGGATTGACTTGGGGGTTATGTTTGCTGGAGTAAAGCAGCAAAAAAAAGTTATTGCCCTCATCCTTACCATCCGGTTGAGGGCTGAAGTCCACACAGAGCCGGCCATTCGAGCGACGTATCGATAATGTGGAGTGCATCTCCAATCCAATCTGGCACGGTGATCTTTCTACATAAGTGCGAGCCTGCTAAGACCGTATGACCAAGTTAGTGATAATAAAGCCCAAAGTATAGTTCAACTCAGTTACCTCCCACTCGGTGACCTTGCAGAAAGGGCAGAGATCAATGTTGAACATAAAAAAGAGATGGAGATGCATACATGGCATGCATAAATGTACACGGTCATAATGGGCGATGCTGAGGCCAAGATTTGCCGAAATGGTATCAAGTCTGGATCATCTGTGAACCTCTAGCATAATGATTGAAAGCGAAAGTCGCACCGCCGTGAAATATTGTCGCATACATGGCATCTGACCTAGTGGTCCCATACATTTGGACGATGTTCGGGTGGCTCGCGGTTGATTTAAGCACGACAAACAGGGAAAACGGACCACAGCTCACCGAAGAGACATATACATCGTCACATCTCGCCGCCAGTCCTGCGACATTGATATCAGACAGCCATGCAAAAACGAAAGAGGATCAAGGTCACACACCTCCTCTGCCCCATCGCCGTCGTACACGGCGACGGTCAGGTCTGTATTTCGACCGTCGATCTTGGCAGAGTACACCCGCCGAACACGGCGGCGTTCACGTCCAAGCCGGCGGTCGATAATCCCCGACTTTTCGTTCACCGTTAGTTCCTGTTGAAGGTCGATATCTCCCATCGGAATTGTTCGAAAACCTACTCAATACTCAGCAGTCATAGTGAAAGGAATTCGTGATGAAGGCTACCTTGGGCTTCAGCCGGGGGCAGATGATTGATGTAGTTGTTAAACGTCCCTCCGCCGATGGTGAAATGCTGGGAGCCAGCAAACATACCGCCGCCAACCCTGGAGTGGGGGGGTAAGCCACAAAGCAGTGTGGAGCGCAGATTGCGGAAGGGCTCACGAGGTGAATACAGCCTCTTCTGGAGAGGGGGTTGGGATGTATCCGTCATCTGAGTAAGTGCCGGTGTCCATAGATGTTCGTCGACTGGGATGGTGGAGGTGGGGAAGGAAGAGAGAATAAGCGCCGGGAATAGCTTTTGTGCTGTAAGGGATTAAAATAGCAGCTGTTGAGCTACGCTTCTCACGGCATCGCAACAAGGCGCTGAAGCCTGAGTGATGACTTGAATGAACGCGTGGTCGGCGTTGCACAGGTTGATTTTTAGGTAATTGTCGGGAAGTGCCTACCTGGGGATCAAACTTCAAGTGCAAAATCGCAAGTCGGGCCTAGGATTGAGGTGCGATGCGGGATTGCCAAGGAGGAAGCAGAGCAACGTGAGATATTGCTCGAGAGTCGCGGTCGGATTCATTCTGAGGTTTTAACGTAGATGCGGGAATTTTTGGCAGACTGAGACTGAGTGTCAAAGCGCGAATAGTATTAGCCTGAGAGGGAAGTGGATTCTTTCTTTGTGCCTGAGATTAATTTGCGCGCCTCAGACGAACCACCGGCCAGGGGGAGAGACCGAGTTGTCGAATGTCAGCGGGATCGCAGCTGGTGAATAAGATTATCGGCGGATTGAGATACAAAGGATGGAGTACCGAGAGAACAAGCATGTCTTCGAGCCCAGAAAGAGGTCCGTTACAATTCGCTTGCAACCGCAGGAGGACTTTGCCCAGCATCGCATCTTGAGAAAACACCGATTTTGGCCATGGCCAGGTAAGAGAACTCGAGTGGTAGGGAAGTCCGAGTCAAGGGGGGCGGTGGAAAATTACTGCTGGTGACGTGCAGTTACAACTTTGGATAGAGGCCCCGAAGTCACGCGATGCGCGAAGAGTGGGTTCGTGCCTGCCCAAAACACGGAACAGCGAAAAGATTGCATATGGCCGGATTCCAACGACCGAGGGAGGATTGCCTATCCTCCTCCTGGATAGCGAGCGCCCTGTTTGAAGTCGTGGGTGGACCGAAGTCGAAGTTACCGGTGTGTGCGGAGGGATAATTCTAAATCCGGGCCCAACGTGTGTGCGGACAATATTGTTTTGAATTTGTTTTCGGGTTTCTGTACTAGGTGGGCCCCACACTTGAGCATATGTATGGGACCAGAGCGGGAAACTTCGAGTGCGCAGTTTCGACGGAATCGCACCGGATTGAGAGATAGGGTGGAGGATATCGCACCTAATGTGCCCACCTAACCCCTCTAGTTAGAGAGGGAACGTGGGGGGGGTTCCCCCTCTAACTAGAGGGGATAACGCGAAATACTGGGAATCTCTTATATCCCATATGTTGGGGACTTAGGGTAAGTGCCCAGCGCCGTCCACCAACTTTATTGAGTGCCCCACTGCCATTCCCGACACCCTTTCACCATCACCGCCGCCGTCACTGTCACCATCGTCGTCGTCAGTGGTCGCTGGCATCACTTTCACCTATCACAACATCGCAATCACATCAACAACACCTGCCGCCCATCACACCGATGCTCAGCACTGTCCCCGACATCACCCCCATCAAAAAAATGTCCCGAGCACCGCTGCGACCCCCGAACGCCGTCCCGACGTCGCCATCGACGATGGCGCATCAAAAAATGAAAAAGTTTCGTATTGATTCTACGAACACAGATCTACAAGCGAAATGTTATGCGCCTCAATACTCGTAAAGTTATAGTGATTTTGATTTTTTGATGGCGCATCAAAATACACTGAACATTCAAAATATTGCTGTACTTCCGAATATTCAATGAGAATCACAATACATAAGGCCATGGTTGAGGTATAGCAATATAATTACCAACTTCTGGCAGATTTGGAGCTCTTATTGTATAGAAGGTCCACCAACTTCCCAGGCAACTTCTGTCTGGTGTCGAAGTTTGAGGTTGTTCTGTCTCGTCTGAGGCCTGTGTCCCTTCCCTGTTGACAGCTTGATGAGACGAGGTGATATGAGGGCTTTCTGAGCACAATTAACGAAGAACAGTCCACCAACTTCCCAGGCAACTTCCGTCTGGTGTTGAAGTTTGAGGTCGTTCTGTCTCGTCTGAGGCCTGTGTTCCTTCCCTGTTGACAGCTTGATGAGACCAGGTGATATGAGGGCTTTCTGAGCACAATTAACAAAGAACGGTCCACCAACTTCCCAGGCAACTTCCGTCTGGTGTCAAAGTTTGAGGTCGTTCTGTCTCGTCTGAGGCCTGTGTCCCTTCCCTGTTGACAGCTTGATGAGACCAGGTGGTATGAGGGCTTTCTGAGCAACATTAACCAAGAACGGTCCACCAACTCCCTGTCCACCAACTTCTGTCTAGTGTCAAAGTTTGCAGTCATTCTGTCTCGCACCTTGGCCTTGGCATCCCTCAGGCCCTAGTAGGCTTGCAAGAAAGTCAGCAGAGTTGGTGTCCACTAACTTCTTGTTGTGTCCACCAACTTCCTAGAGAAGTTGGTGGACCACAGTGTTTTTTTTACACATTTTGAGCCTATAACTCAGCAGATTAAAGTTGTGAGACGTTATACTACCCTTGAATAATGTCTATGAAGTTGATTGCACCTCAGGATGAAAGAAATCAGAGCTTTCATTGACAGCCTTCCTTTTTGGGACACTAACACCTCACATCCCAAATAGGAAGGTTTGCTTATCTGGCCCCAAATCAAGCTGTTTGGAACGATCTAATGAGGTGGTTATGCTCCTTCATGCCATAGAAAGCTATGCAGAGTGTATTGAAGCTCATTGCATCGAATTGATAGGGTGAAAATAGCGAAAACTGATCAAAGTGTACTTTGGTGAAGTACCTCGGCCAAATGGCCCTCAGAGCGACATTTTAGTCTCCCTTCACTTGCAATTGAGCTACCAACATAGATTTTTAGTCTCATTTCATGGCTTATTGACAAGGCAAAGCACATTTTGAATATATTGATGAAAAGGTGTGTGGGCTTGGCATGTGTTCTCCTGTGATATACAAAGCTCTAAACCGTGTTAGTGGGAATTACACCACTTATATGAACTGGAAGGATTGTCAGGGGACATCCAGGTAGTCCCATACCTAGTGATTTAGAGTGATCTTGCACTACATCATTGTATACCATGTTCAGCATATCAAATGTGCTTGAGTGGTTGCCTGTGGGCCTTTGGTCATTCATATAGGCTATAACAACAATTTGAAGCCAAAATACTGGCAAGAATATGATGTAAAACTCGAAATTAGAAATGTTTTGATTTTGATTGTTTCATGCATAGAGCCTCAAGGAGGCCATAGTTTGTGGAATGGAGAAGATAGGTTAGTTCACACCGAATATTTACACTTTCAGTGAACTTTTGGTTGGATGATATTTTCGAGCACAAACCATAAAGTCCTATGTACTAGCCTTAGGTTCAAGATGTCATCTGGTCAAAAAATTAGTTACCTAGTTGAAAGAAAAGCTTAAATCTGTCTATTCAATCATTCTAAGCTTGTTTTCAGTGTTTACAGAGCCCAGGAAAGGCAGAATGAGCTCAAACTTCGACATCAGACGGAAGTTGGTGGACAGGGAATTGGTGGACAGCTCCTCATTAACTGCTTTTTAACCGCTCAGAGAGCCCTCCTAGCACTTGGTATCCCTAATCTACCAACCAAGAAGAAATACAGGGCCCAGGAAAGCCAGAATGAGCGCAAACTTCGATTCCAGACGGAAGTTGGTGGACGGGGAGTTGGTGGACAGGTCTTCGTTATGTGCTTATTAACCGCTCAGAAAGCACTCATAACACCCGGTCTTCTCAATCTGCCAACCAGGAAGAAACACAGGCCTCAGGCAAGACAGAACTACCTCAAACTTCGACACTAGACAGAAGTTGGTGGATGGGGAGTTGGTGGACGGCTCTTTGTTATGTGCTTATTAACTGCTCAGAAAGCACTCATAACACCCGGTCTTCTTAATCTATCAACCAAGAAGGAACACAGGCCTCAGGCGAGACAGAACGACTGCAAACTTTGACACTAGACAGAAGTTGGTGGACGGGGAGTTGGTGGACCGTTCTTGGTTAATGTTGCTCAGAAAGCCCTCATACCACCTGGTCTCATCAAGCTGTCAACAGGGAAGGGACACAGGCCTCAGACGAGACAGAACGACCTCAAACTTCGACACTAGACAGAAGTTGGTGGACGGGGAGTTGGTGGACAAGTCTTCGTTATATCCTTATTAACTGCTCAGAAAGCACTCAGAACACCCGGTCTTCTCAATCTATCAACCAAGAAGGAACACAGGCCTCAGGCGAGACAGAACGACTGCAAACTTCGACACTAGACAGAAGTTGGTGGACGGGGAGTTGGTGGACCGCTCTTGGTTAATGTTGCTCAGACAGCCCTCATACCACCTGGTCTCATCAAGCAGTCAACAGGGAAGGGACACAGGCCTCAGACGAGACAGAACGACCTCAAACTTTGACACCAGACGGAAGTTGCCAGGGAAGTTGGTGGACCGTTCTTTGTTAATTGTGCTCAGAAAGCCCTCATACCACCTGGTCTCATCAAGCTGTCAACAGGGAAGGGACACAGGCCTCAGACGAGACAGAACGACCTCAAACTTTGACACCAGACGGAAGTTGCCTGGGAAGTTGGTGGACCGTTCTTTGTTAATTGTGCTCAGAAAGCCCTCATATCACCTGGTCTCATCAAGCTGTCAACAGGGAAGGAACACAGGCCTCAGACGAGACAGAACGACCTCAAACTTCAACACCAGACGGAAGTTGCCTGGGAAGTTGGTGGACTGTTCTTCGTTAATTGTGCTCAGAAAGCCCTCATATCACCTCGTCTCATCAAGCTGTCAACAGGGAAGGGACACAGGCCTCAGACGAGACAGAACAACCTCAAACTTCGACACCAGACAGAAGTTGCCTGGGAAGTTGGTGGACCTTCTATACAATAAGAGCTCCAAATCTGCCAGAAGTTGGTAATTATATTGCTATACCTCAACCATGGCCTTATGTATTGTGATTCTCATTGAATATTCGGAAGTACAGCAATATTTTGAATGTTCAGTGTATTTTGATGCGCCATCAAAAAATCAAAATCACTATAACTTTACGAGTATTGAGGCGCATAACATTTCGCTTGTAGATCTGTGTTCGTAGAATCAATACGAAACTTTTTCACTTTTTGATGCGCCATCGTCGATGGCGACGTCGGGACAGCGTTCGGGGGTCGCAGCGGTGCTCGGGACATTTTTTTGATGGGGGTGATGTCGGGGACACTGCTGAGCATCGGTGTGATGGGCGGCAGGTGTTGTTGATGTGATTGCGGTGTTGTGATAGGTGACAGTGATGCCATTGACCACTGACGACGACAATGGTGACAGTGACGGCGGCGGTGATGGTGAAAGGGTGTCGGGAATGGCAGTGGGGCACTCAATAAAGTTGGTGGACGGCGCTGGGCACTTACCCTAAGTCCCCAACATATGGGATATAAGAGATTCCCAGTATTTCGCGTTATCCCCTCTAGTTAGAGGGGGAACCCCCCCCACGTTCCCTCTCTAACTAGAGGGGTTAGGTGGGCACATTAGGTGGGATATCGAGGAGAAAATTGCGACTACCAAGTCTGAAGTCATTGAGCGATGGCGGAAGCACCGGATTATTCGAAGGTCACATGTCGCAGGGGACTAGAGAAAGAACAGCCGAAGACTGGAAATTCAGAACCCGAGACTCCGAGAGAACATCCAAGGCAAGCTCCAGCCTCCAAGATCCAAGACTTGAAGCGGCCGGGCCCAGTAGCTAGTGAGTGAATTAAAGCCAGACACAGGGATGTGGGGCTCTGGAGCCCAAGTTTGACGAATTCACCGCCGTCGTGGTTTGGTCGTGGTGGCGAGAAGGAAGAAAAGCGACGGCTCTCCGGCCCGGGCACGTGCCACACCGCCACCCCCTTTTCGCTCGCTTCCATCCTTCGTTCAACTTGCGGCGGCGGCGTTGAACAATTTACAGAGGACATTAATATATAGTGCTCGCTCGACGCGGAATCGAGAGTATTTTTTTGTTTTTTCGCCGGCAATACCCCCCTTCTTCGTTTCAACCTCGTTCCCTCCCCTCCTTCTCCCACTCAGAACACAAGGGGTATCAACGGTATAATAGCGTCTGCTAGCTAGGTACATACGAGACGAGACGAGGAACTGCAGTGCGGTGTGGTGCGATGCGATGTGAATGCGATGTAAGTACGAGTACGAGGTATGTATTAGGTATGTAAAAAGAAAAGAAAAAGAAGCGAAAGCGATGAATGAATGTCTGCTGAGCCCTGAGCCCCTCTATAGCTACCTACTCCTGCGATTTTAACCGAAAGCAAATCTCGAACCGGCACCCATACCCAACCCTAAAACCCCCGCCCCGCCCCGATATCCAACGACTCGTACTTCGCATGTTGCCCCCCAGCCCCCCGCTCATCACCCTCCTCGACCCCCCATACCCATATGAATACCCGTCCCCCTCTTCCTCCCCGTCCTCGTGCGGCCGCGGGCCGGCGAGGTTGAGATCCGAGGCGGACGCAGCGGGGGTGGGGTTGGGGGAGAAGGGGTTTGGTGGCATTTGGGCCCTGGGGAGGAAGGGGGTGTTAGTAGGGAGTTATATGGGGGAGAAGGCAAGAAGAACGATGCGAAGGAGGGATACGAAGGACGCAAGATACACTGCATTCCTTGGGCCGAAAGGCGCCGGGTTGGATGTATGTGCCCGAAGCAACATCCCTTTCGGCGCAGGGAACGCAGCGATAGAAAAGAAGATAAAGTAAGAATACGAGGAAGTATTAATTTCCTAGTATTCTTCGGAGGAATGATACGAAGGGGAGAATGCAAAGAGAAAAACAAACGAAGAAAGGAAGAAGGGAACAAAAACAAAACTCCCTACTCCCCCCTGCCGCGGAACCCAGGAGGATTAAAGGAAGGAGGAAGGAATGATGCGAATAATAGGTGATAGGACGAGGAAGGTACACGGGTCCGAGGCACCGGCACCGGGCGAGGAACTAGCGACTGGCTCGGGTAGAGCCCAGAGCCGAGCCCAGATCTCCCCGAGGGACGCCGTGCTGCCCAGGAAATGTGGTGGTAGAAAGAAAGAAGGGAATGTCAGGGTAGAAGGAAGGAATGATGCGAAGGAAGAAAAAGGGAAGAAGAAGAAATGAACACAAAGCAAGGAACACGAAAGGAACAAGAAAGAGGGCAGGAAGGCGGTTCGCCGACAAAAAAGTCAAAAAAAGAAAAGAAAACACTCACTACCCCCCGCTGCTACCCCCACCCCCGCTCCCACTCCCCAACCCACTCAACCCACTCCCAGTTCCCCGCGTATGCGTCTGCGCGCGCGGACCGGTGTTGCCCGAGTTGTTGGCGATGATGTGCGCGGCGGCGTCGGTGCCGTATTGGTTTGCTAGTTGGCTGGAGGGGGGCGAGGTTAGTATTGAGTTTTTTGAAAGGAGGAAGGGGAAGGAGGAGAGGAGGGGAGGAAGGGGAGGGTAGACGGGAGAATAAATTGGGGGGATAAATTGAAAGCAGAAGAATCGGGGTTAGAAGGGGAAAGTAGGGATGAGAGGAAGACACGTCGGGCGAGGCTCGCGCGTGCGCACCATTGGTACGAAGCCAACCAACCAACCAACGCCGCGCACAACTCCACGATTCCACGGCGCACGGGCGTGAACATGAAAGTCGCTCCGCGACACCGCCAGCACCGTCCTCTCCCTCCCGTCAAAACAACACAAACAACGCAAACAACGCACCCTCCGCGCCCCAGTCCCCCTCGAAGCGAAGGGTGGGGCGCGGAAAGGCAGGGCGGAAGGCCGAAGGATAGAGAAGAAGGAAAGAAGGAAGGGCGAGAACGCCGGCCGTAGTACGCGCATCCGCGCACCCGCAAAACAACCACCCTCCGCAACAGCAAACACGATCGGCAGAAAAAACAAGTAGTAAAATAAAATAAAACAAAGAGAGCGCCCACCTCGCATACTGCTCCATAATAACCGCCCTCGCCTCGCGACTGAGGCGATAGGCCTTGGACATCATGCCCTTGCCGAAGCGGTAGGTGACGTGGTTGGAGCAGAGGGGGCCGGCGGCCA
This sequence comes from Mycena metata, assembly GCA_029378385.1. Classification (NCBI taxonomy): domain Eukaryota; kingdom Fungi; phylum Basidiomycota; class Agaricomycetes; order Agaricales; family Mycenaceae; genus Mycena; species Mycena metata. The sequence continues at coordinate 885,728 of JARKIB010000022.1, forward strand.
TTATTGCTGTGGTGGGGTTAGTACGACGCGAGATCAAACCCGGAAGGAACGAGGGGGAAGCGAGGCGAAGGGAGGGAGGGAGGAACAACCCCGAAACCGAAGAAGAAAGGAACGCCATAGGCAGGCAGTGGGCCCCGAAGAAAGAAGAGGTAACGGCCCCGAAGAAAGAAGAAGTAACCGAAGAAAGTACAAAGAACACGCACCAATGTGCACCGGCACCAACCCAAAACTAACAATATACCACCGCGTCAACGCCTTCTCCTGAACTCCAAAAACTGCTGCCTGCACCCCGGCAGTATACTCCGCGAATAACACGTCGCGCTAACCGTCGCCTCCACGGACGGGCTGAAGTACCCACAGCACCCCAATACGGATTGGATGGTGAGGCGGCCGGTGGCGCCGAGCTCCTGGGACCACTGCTGGTTGACCTTGGCCTCGAGGTTGAGGGTGCGGCGCTTGTAGGTTATGTACCCCGGGACGACGAGGAGACCGAAGGCAGTGTAGACCGCGAGGAAAGGGGCGGTCGTTCAGTACGCCCATGTACCCGATTCTGAGAACAAAGTAAAGGTGGCGGCGAGTGTGTTGAGGGCGAGCTCGGGGTGTTGGCGACGAGGAGGGTGCGCGCGTTCTTGAGGGTGTAGACGAGGGTAGGAGGAGAGGGACGGGGCGACCACTGCTGATTGAAGCGCGTTTGCCACTTTACGTCATTTGAGCTTCATGGTGGGAAGCAAGCAGCAAGCGCAAGGCTGTGCCCGGCGATCAATTCTTCGCTGCACGCATCATCGAACTTTCAACCATTCTCCACCCCAGCATGATTCACCCAGTACTAGTGTAAGGTGGGAAGGGAAGGATCGATAGGATAGTAAGATAGCGGCCCCATCCTCAGCTTCGACTAAGGACCCTCGTCGTTAGCACTGTAGAAAGGTGGCGGCTCTCCGGGCCGGGTACTGCCACCCCCTTTTGATCTGGAAACGGGTCAGTTACGTTGGGCAACGCTGCCCAGTCCTCGGTGTCCCATCGATATTTCAAGGTTAGGCTGTGGGGCCTGCGATAAGGAATGTTCTCCACACCCCCCGGCGACGTAGGCCCCTCCTAGTGCCAATATTATTTCAGGCCCCAGTGGATCGGTCTCTGGACGCAATCCAACCATTAATTTCTCTTGGGAGTTCACTTCGCAGACCGAGCGAAGCCAAACAGTGAAACTCGAACCTGCTTTAGAACCGCAATATTCACCTGGGGGCTACGGTTGGAAAGGTATTATTCAAATCTAATACAGCGCAGCAGTCCATGTTCGAGGTTGCAAGCAATGACAAATTCAAATAAGGAACGGTGAAATGGGCTCGGCATCAACATTCTCGTTTTCGATAACCAATCCCCTTAGCCAACCCTCGTTGTAAACCCCCGATAATATGATGAATGAAGCTACTACCGGTTACGCCGGAACTAAGGACGCGAAGCTCCGCTGGATTTGGATCCTGGTCCACACGGTGAGCCGGTTCCTGACAAGCTTCGGCCGCTGAGAATGGCATTGTCAGTGCATGCACAGAAACACTTGTCCTGCGTTCAGCTTACCATTTTGCTCGCGCGGCTCAGCGCTAAAATTGAGCAGTCCCTCATCCTCATTTGCATCACAGTTCTCGATTGATTTATCGCCTAACCGATGATTAGCGTTGTCGGCAGGCGGAATCGTGTTTCGTACCATCCTGCTCCACTTCTACTGAACTCTGCGTGTCCTCCCATTCGTAGTCGGTCTCTCCTTCATCGGTGCCATCATCAGACCAATCTTCCTCCACTGCAGATATCAGAGATCAGATGTAATGAAACTTTTGGCTGCGATGGGCGACTCACCGTGGGCGAAGGGATAATCCACTTCCCCAGAAACTTTATAAAGCGGCTGTCCGAGATGTTGAGCAAGATCCTGGCTCTCGGGATCAAATCCTTTTGCTTGGTGGAATTGGCGGAGGCCGGCGTAGACACTGGTGTCCCAAGAGCGTCCATGGACTTGTGCGGTCAGTTGAAAAGAGGGGAACCCGAGCTGTGTCGCCTCCTCCGTGCTGAGACGTTCAGCACCTGATGGGTCAAGAGACCAATAGGCCGGACACTCGGGCCACCTGAAGGACGATGATCCAGTTTGAAAGTCGGTCGTCGGACAGAGAAAGAGATAGCCGGGCGGAGTGCCCTCCCTCGTGTTCCCGATTGTGATTCGAAAGTGGACCCAGTCCACGACAACTGTTTGAAAGGGTATTTAACACACAATTCCGATGGCAAAACACAAGGCACACCATAATCCTCGAAACTGGATGTGATTCGAAGGCGACTGAAGATGTGATTTGCTTGTGTTAGCCAGGCGGAGAAATCACTCGGGAAATTCAGAGTATATGCAAGTACATTGTTGCACACACCCTTGGCGTCGAAACTATGACATGGACATGAGACGAGCAGTTCACGGCATTGACGAAGGAATCCATACCGGGTCCAATCATTCTCCATGAGCACTCCTTTCAACCCTTCCTTCCCAAGGTGCCAACCCCAACCATGGAAATTTGCCTTTGGGAGGGCCAAAATTTCGGCACCCTCCTGAGGCGGACCATTTGGGGGAAAGAGGATAATGGCTCCCGGGCCAAAAATCGTTGCGGAGCTGGAAACGGAGACAGATCGAAATTGGTGTAGAGTGAACCAGCATATCTCGTGATATTCTTCGAGTGTCAGAGAATCAATAGCTGCGGCCTCCTGGCTTGTTGGATTCGAAGAAGGATTGATTGGCGGGTGGGGTTCACTGGGGAATAAATTATAAAAAAAGTTATGGCCCTCATTCTTGCCATCCGGCTGAGGGTTGAAGTCCGCACAGAGCCGGCCATTCGAACGGCGTATCCACAACGTGGAGTGGATCTCCGAATACTCCTTGCTCTTGTTTCCCACATAATCGCGAGCATCCTGAGACCGTATAACCGAGTTAGTGATAATAAAGCCCAAAGTATAGTTTAACTCAGTTACCAGCCACTCGGTGACCTTGCAGAAAGGGCAGAGATAAATGTTGAACATAAAAAAGAGATGGAGATACATACATAGCATGCATGAATGTACACGGTTATGATAGGTGAAGCCGAGGCCAAGATTTGCCGAAATGGTATCAAGTCTGGATCATCTGTGAACCTCTAGCATAATGATTGAAGGTGAAAGTCGCACCGCCGTAAAATATCGCTGCATACATTGCACCGGACTTAGCGGTGCCATACATCTGGACAATGTTCGGGTGGCTGGGGACCGACTTGACCACGACACACAGGGGAAAACGGACCATAACTCACCGAAGAGACATATAAATCTCGACATCTCGCCGCCAGTCCTGCGACGTCGAGGTCAAGTGTTAACATGATAATGAGGAATAGAATTTGACACACCTCCTCTGCCCCATCGCCTTGATACATGGCGACGGTCAAGTCCGTATTTCGACCGTCGATCTTGGCAGAGTACACCCGCCGAACACAGCGGCGTTCACGTCCAAGCCGGCGGTCGACAGTCCCCGACTTTTCGTTCACCGTTAGTTCCTGTTGAAGGTCGATATCTCCCATCGGAATTGTTCGAAAACCTACTCAATACTCAGCAGTCATAGTGAAAGGAATTCGCGATAAAAGCTACTTGGAACTTCGGCCTGGGGCAGATGATAATGGTTTGTGTTGTTGTTGTTGAACGTGCCGCCACCGATGGTGAAATGCTGGGAGCCAGTAAACATACCGCCACCAAACCTGGAGTGGGGGGCGTAAGCCACGAGGCAGCGCAAGCGAGGGCTCGGAAGAGCTCACGATGTGTATATGGAGTCTTCAGGGCTTGAGGGAGGAGTGTATTCGTCGTCTGAGTAGGCGTCGGTGTCCATAGATGTTCGTCGACTGGGATGGTGGGGGTGGGGAAGGAAGAGAGAATAAGCGCTGGGAACAGCTTCGAGCGCTTATAAGAAGCAGCTAAATAAGACACCAGCTGTTGAGCTTCGATTTCGGTGCGCACGGCATTGCCACAAGGCGGTGAGCAAACGGCTCGAATGAACGCGTTGTCAGCGTTGGACAGGGTGCTTGGATCTGCTTTTGCGTTTCTGTGCTTCGTAGGCCCGGGGGCCACACGAAGGTGTTTCCGTCGATGCGGAGGTTCGAATATGAATCAATGCGAACAGGTGGGAGAGTGAAGAGATGCTAGTGAGGTGCAGTGGCAACTTGACGCGCTTGACGCTCGATCGAGGGACTTGAAATAGAATGCGCAAAAGAGTAACGACTGCGCCAGGCCGAAAGCCGAAACAATGAAAGATGTCATCTCCAGATTCCAAAGATCAAATCGCGCTGAGATTATCTATATATTTTCGACTTACCACTCCCTGCGGAAGAAAAATCCAACGTGTGCGTTTCTGTGCTTTTTAGGGCCACATCTTGGGTTTGCTTTGGTGAGGCTCGACGGATACTGACGTGAGACATTGCGAGATGGCTTTAACATAGATGCAGGGGTCGCAGACGCCCAAATGGTAGGGAGAGTGAAGCAGATTATGTTTTGCGCCCCAAGGAGCCAGGCAGAGAGCGCGAGGGTTGGAATAATACCGGCGGGAATTTAATATTCACAGCGGGCAGGCCATTTGAACGGTTATTTGAGGGAGTTGCTTTCTGTTTGAGTGGGACCGGGGTATATGTAGGATGCGGGCGGGACGAACTAGGGAAAGTTGCACTGTATCAAGAATATCGCGCAACAAAATTGGCGGCGGGTTGGGCAAGGCAACAAGCATGTCGCGAGAGGAGAGAGCAAGCACCGAGGTTATAAGGTCCGCGGCCGGTTAATTACAGTTTGCGCCCTGATATTGTGTAGCACACATCTTGCATTAGTGGGGAAATAACTTCAGCAATTTTTCGGCCAGGCGCCTCTGAGTGAGTAAAGGGAGTTGAAGGTTGGCGGTGGGAGGTGGTCAATTATATTGCTGGTGAAGTTTGTAATGCGCAATTAAAGGAGTAGATCGCCGGTTCTTTAATTAGGCATCTGCCCGGAACACGATTGAACGAGAAGATTTGTGGCATCAATGGTCAAGTTCGCATATTTCAGAGATCGGTGCACTATCTTCCGGGATAGCGACCTCAAGTCCGAAGTCGGATGCCGTTCGGCGTAGGGTTGAGCTGCGGAGAGACGACTCTGACTTTTAGGGATCTGATTTTGTTTGAGTTTCTGTTGAGTGCATACTTAATTTGTTTTGCGCTCGGAACTGCGCCAGCGAGAGGAGCGGTAGGTGTCGAGGACTCGCAGTGAGGAGGCCGTTGGCAAGTATAAATCACCAGAGGCAAAGTAGAACCGAGAGATCCACCGTATGGGGCAGATGCAAATTTACGGGGGGAGGGACTCCTGGCTCCAGAAGGCGGTCGGGACTCGGAATTGACATTCTGTGGTGCCAGCTCCGTGCCAGTGGTGGTTCGTGACAACGAAAAATGTCACGCATCCGACGGCGCATACGGTAAGCGGTCTGCACTACTAATTTATTTTGCGCTCGGAACTGCGCCGCGAGAGGAGCGGTACGTGTTGGCAAGCAAAATCACCAGAGGCAAAGCAGAACCACGAGATCCACAGTATGGGCCAGATGCAAATTTTACGAAAGGATAAAGAATCGAGGCTCGTGGCTCTAGAAGGCGGTTGCAACTTGGAAACTGGAATCGACAGTCCGCGGTGGCTCCGTGGTGGTCCTGACAAAGAAAGAAATGTCACGCGCGGATCTTACGCAAATAGCTGCAGTGTTAGCCTTCAGACGCGCACAGAGCTACCCAGAATCAACCCAGAATCAGCAGAGAGAAACCAAAACCAAAAAAAAAAGTGCGCGAGATGATGGTCAAGAACAAGGTCCAAATTGATGCGCTGACATCATCGACCTCTGAAGCAAACAACAGCAAGCTGCTGCACCACCGGTTGCCACCGGCCTTTTCGTCGTGGACAAGTGGTGGATCTTCAACGTTTCAACGGCTCCCTCGTGTTGCTATCCATTCATGATCAAAAAACTCTGTGGCGGCGGCTCCCGACCTGGCTTGGACCTGGCTCCCGCGCAGAGCGATCTAGATGACTCTACGCGCCGCGCGGCACACGCGCTTCAAGTTAAATGGACTCTGCCGACTCTCGCTCACCCTCCTTTTGTCTCTCCTTCTACCTCGAAAGCTTCCCGACCTTCGCCAGCGCTTCACCCTCTCTTTCCTGGTCCAGTTCCCTCCCTGGTAGCCCACGCAAATGCGCTGTACCGCATCCAGGTTGCACCCCGCCCAAGTCCACTCTGCGAATTGGTTTCAACAGAAAATGGGAGAGAAGGGAAGGGAAGGGTTTACTGAGTACACGGCAGGACCAAGTGAGTACATCCTCTACCACCTCTACCTGGATATACATCCTTTTTCTACTCTCTCCGCCCTCTTCTCCGCCCTCGCCGTCGCTTGTCTCCGTGCACCACCGCATCCGCCCTCCTTCCGATGCACCGTCGCCGCACTGACAGCACCCTCAATCCTTCGACATCGTCGCCAGGAGAACGAGCAACGGCAGCTTGCGCCTACCCGGCTGCATCGCGACGTTGCGCCTGTACGCGGGCATCGTCAGCGCTAGTTTACCAAGGGGAGACAGATACACACCGGTTGCCTTCCTTGGCGCGCGCGAATCAGCCCAAATCTCATACATACCTCCTCCACCCGCGCCGTTCCTATCCCCGCCCTCGTTGTGTCCCTCGATCTCCGCCTCCGCACCCGCCCTTGTTATCGTGCCCATCCCCTCCTGTCCCTGCCTCACAACCCGCGCCGTCAAGTCACCTCGCCTCGAGGTGGTACCTGCGCCTGCGCTCAAACGGCGCCGTGACCTGTGCACGCCGTATGAACCGAGTCGTGGACATCCCCGGCGCACGCACATACTCTCCCTTCCCACTCCCTACCCAGTCCCTGTATCCATACACGCCCGCGCGCATGTCCCTGCTTTAATTTTCGAATTCAATCTCACTTGCGTTCTTACTGTAAAACTGCGTTGGTCGAAA